>SZWC01008737.1:85376-113084 GCA_023375785.1 Penium margaritaceum
AGCTGCTGCTTTCGGGTACGCTGCTGCCACCAACTCGCAGAACCAAGTCCAGTTACGCTCATCTTCCCCGGACACCAGAGCGTATGCAGCAGGCATGGCGTTGTCATTAGCATAAAAAAATTGCATGATGAGCAGTACCTGTTTGTGACCGTTTTTCAGGTGTGTCCCATCCATGACAAGGACCCTCCTCGTGTACTCAAAACCCCGCCTGCAGGCACCTGGTGCGATGAACACACGGTCGAAGGCACCGGTGTCACGGTTTTTCTCGGCCTTCACGATGGCTAGCGGGTCAACCTTCAGGACCTGCATAGTACAACACATGGGACGGGATGACTGTTCGAACTATGTCACGACACAAACCGTTACAAACAGGATTCACCAGCGGCACAACTTACCTCGTCCACATATCCTGGGAACATGCTCCAGGACTCGGAATTCTTGCCGTACATTTTCTATAGGCAGAGCTTCTTTGCGCGGTAGAGGGTGGTGTACGGCACCTTCGTCTTGGTGACTTCTGTCACGACCGCCTGGAGTGCCTTAGGCTTGACCGACGGGTCCCTGACGATGGTGTCCTCAATCTGTCGTGCCACCCACCTCATGGTACGCACGGGGTTACCCCGGCCGAGGCCGGGGTCACAAAGATGGCCATCCATGAACGAGGTGATATTGACTGCACCGGACTTCTTGCTGTACCCGGCACGAACAATCCACGGGCAGCCTTTTGTTGCGAACTGTTTGCATCGGGCCACAAACTGAGTGGGGTCGCTTTTCAACCACCTCAAAGCCATGCGGTTGTGTACCGCATACTCTTCAACTGCGGCTTTGCACGCGGCCATGTCCTGGAACACCGTGCCACCCGGGAAGTCCACCGCAGCCTTCCGCTTCTTCGGGGGAGCACGTGGGGTGGGGTCAGAGATGCGTGCGGGAGCGGCTTTCGCCTTGGCGTCGGCTGCCCGTGCCTCATCGTCAGAACCGACGGTCCCGCCCTTCGTAGAGTGCACACGCCCGCCTACACGGGACATCCTGAGGGGTCTGTTGGCTTCACGGCGTGGGGCCCCGTCGACTGCAGCTGCCGGTGCATCGTCGTTCTCGGCACTTGGTGTCTGCTGCGTCAAGCACGGATCATCTGTGCCGTAGTCGTCGCTCTCGTCCGGCGGGAACCAGGATGAAGTGACAGGTACGGCACCACTGTGGTGCATCGTACCCGCCATCGGGACACTCTATGGGCATTTTGTTCATAAAACCGAACATTTTATACATTGGATGCCCACGGTCGTCCCGCATGCGCCGTCTACGAGGTTGCCGTGGGCTCGACCAACATCAACAACACTTCGAAGCAACACAATGCAATGCACGGCCAGACCACCCCCCCTCCCCCAACCGCAACTGTTCTCGAACGTCGGAAAATATTTTCCTGTACTACGTACGACAGACGCTGTGGTAGGCACATGGTGACCGTGCATGATGGGAGATACATGGCGACTCAGGAACCCGGCAGAGTGTGAACCGTGACAGGCTGTCAACATCAGATGTGAGTGCGCGCGAACACACGGGCGTGTTAGGTACCTACGTTTGTACAAAATGTTAACCTTCGTCGAACCTTGAAAAAACAGACATGACGTGGCACAATTGACACGATGGTGTGCATCGCCTATGTACGAGGTCAAGCGTTACATTATGTTATGTAAGACCCTCGTGAACAAGGCGTCGGAGCCCTAACAAACCACGCGGTATTCGTTCCATGTTTGAAGAACGATCGGCGAAGACATCTCTTTTATCATGGTTGTTGAAATCAATGTCCAAAATGTTAAAACCATGAAACATATATCATGCGTGCCCATACCTGACACTAACCGGGGTCACAGATGTCATGTCGATTTCAGCTATGGGCATCGCAGTCATTTCGATTCCGACTATGGACACCGCATGCGAGTCGGAAACGACTTTGGGCACCACATACGCTTCGATTTCGACATTGGGCACCGCGGATCTATCTACCGCGACGATGGGCATATAACAACTTCGTCCTAACAGAAATCCCCACTGAAAACGATTCGGGACTGTGTACGTTTGATACGTAACACTTGCCCCCCTTTTAGCCTCAACGTCCCACAGCGTGTGCAGATGTGGCCAGGAGACGGCAATAGTAGTCGTCGATGAGATGATCGACGCCTCCGAGGTTGTCATAAGGTTCCCAGCTGTTATGCATAGCATCATAGCCATGCCACTTGACGAGAGATTCCGTCGTCTTGCCTCGTCGTCGATGGCCGAGGATGTCCTCGATGACGTACTCTGTGTCTTTGTCAAATTGAACGGGAGGTGGAGGATGGACATCTCTTCCACAAAAGTTCTCTCCCGAGTGTCGGTGTTGCTTGAGTCTCCTGACATGGAACACCGCATGAACTTGCATCGTGTCGGGGAGTTTGAGTCGTGCAACCATTAGGGTTTGCATGCGCTTGATCTCAAACGGTACCAACACTTGGGTCCTTGAGCTTCAATCAGTCGGATCCTTGAGGCTTCATGTTTGCCAAGCTAAGGACTTTGTCGCCAGCGCCAAAGATGTCGTCACTGCGATGTCGGTTAGGTGCTCGCTTCATCGTTGCTTGTGTCTTGGCAAGGACTTCTAGTGTTTCCTCCCGCAAGCTCATAAAGTTTTGGCGTTGAACGTTGACTCTGAGAATATTTCTTTGACTTTGTAGTCCAGTTGGTGTGGCAGGAAGTTTAACATACATCACTGCAAATGGGGTTTTTCTCGTTGTGGTGGAACCTGGCGAATAATATGCGATTTCGGCACTTCGGAGTTTTTGTGCCAAATGCGTCTCTTGAGGACCACTGCCCTCTCATACCAGGTGTTATGCCCAACGGAGCGTGAATGGTGAACAGGTAGAAGTTGCGAGGCAAAGCACAATTTAGAATTTGGGACACTGATCAGTTTATAGTAAGCGGTGAGTGTACTTCGATGACAAGTGTCAAAATGATGGGACATATACATATGTATGTACAAGTGTCGAGTTATGAATGAGGCATAGTTGGGGTTGTTGGGTGGATCGTTGAGGGACGCGTGTGGAGTCTCTTCGTGAGTGGTCGGATTTGAGAAGGTCCACCGAGAAGTCGGGGACTTTGAGAATGGGCGATGAACATGCAAGATGCATCTTTGTAAATCCATATTGGTCTCGGTGCCACGAGAAGTCAACCAAAAGTTCGCTTTACGTCTGTTCGTAGGTTCGCCAGAGTGGTTGAAGAGCTGTTAGAAGGTTTGCGATTATCTTTTGAGGGTGGGGTAGCTGGCCAGTTTTTCCTTGATCGTCGGAGTGAATGTCGTGGTTCTCGTGACGCGATGGGCTATTTGTGTAATAACAGAAATACCCACTCGAAAACATTGAGGACTTGTGTACGTCTGGTACGTAACACTTCCCCCCTTTTAGTAACGACGTCTCGGCGTGCAAACAAATGCGGCCCAGAAACGGTGGTTACAACCATCGCTGAGGTGATCAATGATGACCAATCACCCTCCAATTATACACTTATTTTCCAGTGTACATCATACACTGTACGGAAAGGTGACTTCCAGGAAGTACACATGTCCCACATACATCCAATGGCAGCTTCTAGGACATAAGTATACCTCATGTACACAGAAAGGCACCTTCCAAGAAACAACAATACTTGACCAATACCTCCATACACTCACTGCATACAACTCCCCCTTCCCTTAACCCCCCCTTCCCCAAATGGACTTGCATATCTGAATCACAGCATGTTACACTTGTGTACATTTAGCACCCATCTCCTCATACACTCCCCCCATGCACCTTGTACATAGAACCCCCTCTCCCCTTCGCTTCCCTTCCTCCCCTCCCACAATCACTTGTTTTTCTAAATCACGGCATTATACACAAGTGAACATTTAGCACCCATCTCCACATACACTCCCCCCATGCACCTTGTACATAGAACCCCCTCTCCCCTTCGCTTCCCTTCCTCCCCTCCCACAATCACTTGTTTTTCTAAATCACGGCATTATACACAAGTGAACATTTAGCACCCATCTCCACATACACTCCCCCCATGCACTCTTCACATACACCCCCCTCCACACATCCACTTGCACATATGAATTACAGAACAATACACTAGTGTACATTTAGTACCCATCACCCCATACACTCCCCCTATACACTCACCATAAAGCCCCTCCCCTAGGGCCCCCCATATTCTCTTGCACATGTGAATCACAACATTATACACTAGTGAACATTTAGCACCCATCTCCACATACACTTTCCCCATACACTCACCACATACAACCCCCCCTCCACCCACATTCACCTTCACATATGAATCATAGCAGCATACACTAGTGTACATTTAGCACCCATCATCCCATACACTCCCCTCATTCACTCACCGTATAGAAGCCCTCCTCCCGCTCCCCCCATTCACTTGCACATGTGAATCACAACATTGTACACTAGTCTACATTTAGCACACCTCTCCCCATACACTCACTACATACACTAGTGTAAAATGTTGTGATTCACACGTGCAAGCAAATTAGGGGAGCGAGGGGGAGGGGTGGTCTATATGGTGAGTGTATGAGGAGTGTATATAGGGAGATGGGTGCTAAACATACACTAGTGTATAATGTTGTGATTCAGACATGTAAGTGAATGTAAGAGGGGGGAGGAAGTGAAGGGGGAGGGGGGTTGTATTTGGTGAGTGTAGAAGAGCTTCCAAGACATACGCATGCTCCGCGTACCTTAAAAGGCACCTTCCAAGAAATCACATCACTTTTAGTAACCCCCATACACTCACCGCATACAACCCTCCCTCCCAAAATTCACTTGCACATATACTCAGCATTATAAAAGAGTGTACATTTGGCACCCATCTCCACATACACTCCTCCCATACACTCACCACATACAACCCCCCTCCCCCCACATTCACTTGCACATCTAAATCACGGAATCATACACTAGTGTACATTTAGCACCTATCATCCCATACAGTCCCCTCATACACTCACCATATACAACCCCCCTCCCCCCACATTCACTTGCACATGTGAATCATGACATTCTACACTAGTGTACATGTAGCACCCCTCACCACATTCACCCCTCCTGTACACTCACCATATACAACCCCCCTCCCCCCACATTCACTTGCACATGTGAATCATGACATTCTACACTAGTGTACATGTAGCACCCCTCACCACATTCACCCCTCCTGTACACTCACCATATACAACCCCCCTCCCCCCACATTCACTTGCACATGTGAATCATGACATTCTACACTAGTGTACATGTAGCACCCCTCACCACATTCACCCCTCCTGTACACTCACCATATAGAAACCCCCCCATCTCCCCCCCCGCCACACTCACTTGCACACATGAATCAGAACATTATACACTATTGTCCACTTAGTACCTTTCTCCACATATACTCCCCCCATACACTCACCACATACAACTCCCCCGCCTCCTATTCACTGGAACATCTGAATTAAAGCATTATGCACTAATGTAAAATAATGACAAATCTCCCCATACACTCCCCTCATACACTCACCACATACAACTCCCCCGCCTCCTATTCACTTACACATCTGAATTAAAGCATTATGCATTAGTGTAAATCAATGACAAATCTCCCCATACAATCCCCCCATACACTCACCATATAGCACCCATCTATAATGCGCGGCATTGTAGCCATGCCACTTGATCGGATACTTGGTTTTCGTGCCTCGTCCTCGATGGCCAAGGATGTCCTTGATTACGTACTCCGTGTCTTCGTCTACTTGAACGGGAGGCGGGAGAGGGACATCTCTCCTAGGGAAAGTCTCTCACGGGTCTCGGTAGTGCTTGAGCGTGGTGACATGGAACACCGAATGAACTTGCGTAGTGTCGGGGAGTTTGAGTCGTGTAACCACAGGGGTTTGTATGCACTCGATCTCAAACGGTCGCATCCATTGAGATTTGAGCTTCGAAAATTCGGCTTCTCGGAGTTTGATTTTTGCAAAGCTGCGCACAACTCAGTCGGCAACAGCAATTGCGTCGTCACTGCGATGTCGGTCTGCTGCTTGCTTCATTGCTGCTCTTGTCATTGCGAGTGCCTCTCGTGTTTCCTCCCAGATGTTGATGAAGTCTTGGCATTGAACGTCGTCTGTAGGAATACTGCTGTGACCTTATAGTCAGACTGGTGTGGCGGGAAATTTCCCGTACACCACTTCAAAAGGAGTTTTGCATGTTGAGGTGAAAACTGCCGAATCATAGGCGATTTTGGCGGTTGGGAGTTTTTGTGCCCAATCCGTCCTGTGAGGTTCGCATAGGATTCAGAGAAGGCGTTCGTGCGCCTGATTTATCCGCTCGGTTTGACCGTCGGTTTGAGGATGAAACGCTGTTGAATTCTTCTCCCATAGCGAGTCATCAGTTCATGCCAAAAACCATTGGCAAATCGACTGTCTCGGTCGCTTGTGATGGTTCTTGATATGTCGTTTGGCCGCACGATGCTGTTTAGAAACACGCGTGCAGTTCCCTCGGTGGTGGTGGTGGTCGTTGTTGAGATGAAGTGGGACATTTGGAAAACCTGTCAACGACCACGAGGAGTGCGTAAAATCCCCCATGTGTGACCGGTAATCCGGTGACAAAGTCCATGGAGATATCTGTCCATGTTTCCATCAGAACCAGGGAGCGGTTGCAGAAGTCTGGGTGGCCTCGGGCGATGGGATTTTTGTTGCTGACATGTGTCGCAGGTTTTGTGGAAGTTGGCCACGTCGGATTGCATCTTGTCCCAACAATAGTTTTTTTCTAGCTTCTTTATCGTCTTGTCCTCTCCAAAGTGTCCACCTGGTCGGGTGTCATGGCACTCCTTGAGTAGAATACGGCAAAGTTTGTCATTTGGGGAAACGACCACTTGGCGAGTGAAGCGATGTCACCAGTAGGGTGCGACAAACCAGAAGTTTTCTTTATTATATCCCCCATGCTGGTCGTAGCATCGTGCAAACAGTTGCTCAAGGTACGGGTCTCGCTGTAGCTGTAGCGTTACCACGCCAGTCATAAAATCTGGTCGGCGGCTGAGTACGTCTGCACGGTTGATTTTTCCTGGCCGATACTCGTTATCGTAGTCGAACCTGGATTCAGAGAACTCCATCTATTGCATTTGACGTCGACTGAGGTCCGGATGCGTCTTCAAGTGTTTTCACACATGATGGTCGGTCCGCATGATGCATTGGCGACACTCTAGGTAGCATGACCACGTCTTGAACGTGTGCACGACCGCCAACATCTCCTTCTTGTGTACTACGTAGTTGAGTTCTGGTCCTTGCAGTTTTCAAGACATGTAGGCGACCAGTTGTTTTCTGTTGCCATGGTCTCGCAGAACGACTACGCCAATAGCTCGATCTGTTGCATCCGTGGCCATGAAGTAGTCGACCGTTGGATCGAATAATCATAGGGCATGAGCCGAGGCCTAAGCAATATGCAAAGCAATGAACACTTCTTGTTCGTTGTCTCTCCACTGCCACTAGTTTTGTTCTTGAGTGAGGTTGGAAAGAGGCGCTGACACTTGGGCATAGTTCCATACTAATAGTCGGTAGTAATTGCAAAACCCGAGAAGAACCTAAGTTTCTCCAAGGTTTGTCGGTGTCGGGCAATCAGCAACTGCTGCTACCTCTTTTGGACCTATGGTGATCCGTCCACCATTGATGACAGGACCCAAAAACTCAATCGAATGACAACCGAAGTCGCATTTCAAGAGTTTTCCATTTTTTTCTCTCTTTGTAAAGGTTTGAGGAATTTTTTGAAGATGTCTAGCGGGGTGCGACTGTGCACCAGAGTATCGACGAGGTACACCACGAAGAAATTGTTGAGGTCTGGACGGAAAATGTTGTTCACTGCCACCATAAACATTGCTAGGGTATTTGTGATTCCGAACAACATGACCGTGAACTCGAAGTGCCTGTAGCAGGTTTGGAACACTGTCTTCTTAGTGTTGGCATGTGCCACGGGTATCTGGTGATATCCATTGCGTAAGTTCATTTTGTTAAAGTTTTGAGCCCCTCGGAGCTGGTCAAAAAGTTTGTCAGCTCGGGAAAGAGTATAGGGGTTCTTGATGGGAGCATCGTTCAATGCTTGTTAATCCACGCACATCCGCATCTCGCCAGTTTTTGTTTTTACACATAGTACTGGTGCGCTGTATGGTGACGTCGATGTAGGAGTGAACCCTTGACCGTGCATCTTGTCAAGCTGCTTTTTCAGCTTGTTCAGCTCGTGATTGCTCATCCGATAAGCCCCTTCAACTTTAGGTCCGCTGTCCATCTTTAGTTCAATATGATGGTTGATGTCTCGTTGAAGAGGTAAGGTCCTTGGGAGTTTGCCGGGGAAGACGTTCGCAAACTCATCAATGAGTGATGCGAACTATTCAGGTACAATCGCGACCTTTGTTGATTTCGATGAGGCTGATGAGGCCGATGATGAGTCAGCTGCTGTTACTTCTGTTTGTCCCATAAACTTGAGATGTATGATCCATGCAGGAGCTCCTTATGATATGTAGTGCTTGGCCATGATGAGTGGTATCGCCTGCAAAAATTGTTGCTTTTTGGCTTCCGCAGCTTCCTCTACTGCTTCCACTGTTGGCTTTTGTCTTGCATGCAAACATTTTTGTTTGGCGCCGTTGATCTCCACGTAGACGTCTCCACTATTGTAGTTGACATGTGGATTGCGCCGGTATAGGAAACCGCGTCTGAGGATGATTTTGTGATCGCTCATTGGACAAGACCTCCAAACTATTACATCCCATAGATCCATTAGTTGTAGTTGTAGGGGTTCTCGGAGTCTCTGTATCTGTAATGCCCCATCAACGGTTTTCCTTTCAAACACCCCTGGTTTGGTCTGCAAACCTAGTTTGCGAACCATGTCAATGCTCACAAAGATGAGTCAAGCTCCTCCATCCAATAGTTCCGGTATTGTTGTGTGACTTTTGCATCCTCAAGGTTAAACTTTTAACAGTATCGCCAGTTGGTCATTGTCGTACCCTTTGTCAAACCCTCCAATCTCAGATTCCCTCTACAGTGATATAGGGCAAGTTTGGTTTCGGAAGCGGTCCTACTCGGATTCCGAGTCGGATTCGCAGTCAGAGTGAAGTTCCGCTCGGATTCCGACTTCGAACAATTCGGGTCCGACTTCGCCGTCCGCGGACAGCGCCGACGGCTGCAGTAACACTCCATCCGGACGTCCGAGTTCGAACTGGGTCATGGGAAAATGCAGCGACGGTGGATAGGAGTCTTCTTCTCCCGCGACGACTCGGTCGAATCCAAACTTACCCATAGGCTCTTCCGACGGGTGATCGTTCGGCGCAGATCGTTTCTCACGCACAAGAGTTGTGCCTTTACTTTTTCCCTTTCCCATTTCTCAAACCGTTTTTCTAAGACTTTGCCCCCCCCTTTTGGCCTACTTGTTGCTCCGGCTGCTGCGAGTGATGTACACAACGTTTTTGCAATTGTAGTAGGTTTTCATATCTCTCTGATCGACGGCGTTCACTTCCATTGGAGTCAAGGAGTCCGTCGACTGGTCTTTTCCCTTCCTATCATAACTGTGGTTAGGAGATCGCCAGCCATAGGATTCATTTATCCGAGCGTTGTATCTAGAGTTTTCCGTCCGTCGTGTTGTTGTGATCATTCGTGGTAAGTTGTTTTGGATGCCAAAAGTAGCAATTGCTCATCGGACATCATGCTTGAGGCCGTTGTTATAGTCAAAATAGAGTTTGTTGAGGGCGATGTCTCGTCCGATGATAATCTTACGAAATCTCTGCATGTACTTTGCCATGCTGGACTGCTGACGTAGACGTTGGAGCTTGTACCGTGTGTTGGACTTCTTGTTTAGTCTTCCAAAGTGTGCGAGTATTGCGCACGAGAATTCATTCCAGCCGGTTGGTGGTGTCAGCGCGTCTTACCACTGTGGGTTGATCTGCTCCAAGGGTAGAACGCCTACGGTCAGTGATGTGAGACGGGCGCCGTTGGCCATTGATGAGGCTTTGCCAGTGTCTTGCTTCCGTAAGAAGGTCCTTAGATCGGACCACCGACTTAACGCCGAGCCACGCAAAAGCGGGGCCGCAAGGCCGATTTTCTTATGATCATCGTTGACCCGAGCAGTGGTGAAGCACACCTCCGAACTCGTCAGCCAAATCCAAACCATTTGTCCTTTCAGTTCACGGGACCAAACGGTTCTGGTGGAGCCAAACAAAACTTGGGTTTGCTTGGAAGTAGGGAATTTCTCTCGATGAGCGCGACCTCTCGTGCACTTGTGTTAGGAAGAGCCTCCATCACAACGTTGAACTCTTAGGGCATATGGCTGTTGATTGCCTCAAGTGCAGAAGTACAGTTTGCCAGTTCCTCGTTGATCCACGCCTGTCGTCCGGTGTCAAGTGTCATTCTTACTCTCGTCGTCAAGACTATTGGTAGGGATGGCTGGCCTACCACCATTGGATCTACAACCGGATTGGCCATCAAAGCTGTAGGGGTTGATCCAGCTTCTGTAAAGCCTGCCACGCGAGCATTCGTTGCCGCTTCAAGGTTCACGTACATAGGCGCGTTTCGCTCCTCCATCGCCAAAGTCATCGCCACAGACCCGCTGCTGGTCATCGTATGCGCTCGCTCGCTTTACGTTGTAGTTGCAAAGTCTACGAAGTCTTGACGTGCAAGATTTGCTGGTCTCTTGTGTGAGACAGTCCTTTGTTCGGGTAAAGTAGTCGCATGCCTCTCCTGCATCGCTGCGCTCTGATACCAAGTGTTATGCCAAACAGAGTGTACATGGTGAATAGGTAGAAGTTGTGAGGCAAAACACAATTGTGAAATTTGGGACACTTGAGCAAGTAATAGTTTGCGGTAGGTGTAAGTGTCGAAATGATCGAACATACATATTCAAGTGTCAAGTTACAAATGAAGTATAGCTGGGGTCGTTGGGTCAATCGTCAAGCGACGCGTGTGGAGTCGCGTCATGAGTGGTCGGATTTGAGAATCTCCACTGAGAAGTTGGGGGGCTTCAAGGATCAACGGCGGAGATGCGATATGCATCTTTATAAATCTAGATATGTCTTGATGTGTCAAGAAGTCGACAGATAGGTCGTGATACTTTTGTCAATGATTCATAAAAGTGGTCGGAGTGGTCAGAAAGTGTGAGAAGGTTTGCCAGAGGGCGAGGACAATTGGTTGAATCTCCATGGAGCGTCGGAGTGAAAATCAATGTCTAGATGTCCAGTGGACTGTCTGTGTAATGACAAAAATGCCAACTTGGAAAGATTAGGGACTCGTGTACGTTCTGTACGTAACACATACAATACAAAGAATGAGAACAAAGCATAATTCAAGTTATCAATGTTTGAGCCGATCGAAGCGTACGGGGTCGTACCGTGAGTGGTGGATTCAAGAACCTCCATCGAGAAGTCGGGGGGCGTCGAGAATATCACGAGACTTATCTACAGAAGTCGTGCGTAGTGGAGAAGTTTAGCAAAAAATATCAAAACATCGATATGGTTTGTGACACATCTATCTTCCTTTTTGAAAAGGGGTTGAAGTTGACAAACACTTCTGGAACCTATCACTGGAGGTTGGGTTAGTTGGCCAGAATGCCCTCGGCCGAATGGCGTAAAAATGCGTAAGTCGCCGCGCACTGGGTCATGAATGAAAAACCATAACTTCTCACTCGCGAATGTTAGGGACCCATGTACGTCAGGGACATAACACTTCCCTCCCTTTTAGCTGCTATGGCCTGGTGCTCTAGTAGACATACGCCGATGTCGGCGAAAGTCGCCGCTGATCAGATGATCGACGTCCAGGAGGTTTTCGTAGGGCTCCCAGCTGTTGTGCGCGTTGTCGAAGCCAACCCACTTGACCAGATATTTGGTCATTTTTCTACAGCGTCAATGTCCAAGGATGTCTTCTATCACGTACTCCGTATCCATTTCCACTTGTGCAGGAGGTGCGAATGCGATGTGTCGGCCGGGGAAGTCCATGCTGGGATCCCGGTAGTGCTTGAGCGTGCTGGTGTGGAAGACATGATGTATCGCCATGCTTTCGCGCAGGCAAAGTCAAGCGATGATTGGAGTTTGCATGCGCTTAATCTCAAACGGTCTTAGCCAGTAGCATTTGTGCTTCACAAACTCCTGTGCTTGGAGTTTGATATTCGCACAGCAGAGGAGGACGCGATCGCCAGCGCTAAACACGTCATTGCTGTAACGTCCGTCAGCTGCCTTTTTCATAGCGGCTTGTGTCTTCGCAAGGGTCTGACGTGTTTCCTCCAAAATGCTTGTAAAGTCCCGGCAGTGAATATCAATCGTGGGAATGTTGCTTTGACTCTCTAATCTAGCCGGTGTGGCAAGGATTTTGCCCTACACTACCACAAAAGGAGTTTTACAAGTTGCGGTGGAAGTGGAGGAGTTGTATGTGAGCACAGGGGTTGATAGTTTTGCTACCCAATCAGTGCCATGTGGCTTGCATAAAGTTCAGAGAAGTTGTTTGAGCGACTGAATGGTTCCCTTGGTTTCTCAATGGGTATGAGGGTGGAACGCTGTTGATAGCTGGATCCGACTGCCGTAGCGTGTCATCAGTTTGCGCCAAAAACGACGCATGAAGCGGCCGTCTCTGTTGCTGATGATGGTGTGTGGCACCATACGATCTAATTTAGAAACATGCTATTCCTTCTGTGGTAACAGTGGTCGTTGTGAGTATGAAGTGCGACATTTTGAAAGTGGCGGACATTCTCGTAAAAAAATCCATGTTGATGTCGGCCCACGGTTCCGTCAAAACGAGTAGGGGTTGAAGTAAACCAGGTGGCCGTGTGCGACAAGATTTTTGTCTTTGATAGGTGTCGCACGATTTGCAAAAGTCCGCCGTGTCAGTGTGCATCTTGTCCCACCAATAGTACCTTGCCTGCTTTTTGAGCGTTTTGTCCCCGCAGAAGAGTCCACCTGGACCGGTGTTGTGGCATTTCTCTAAACCCATCCGCTGTAATTCCTTGTTTGGAAGAACAATGACCTGGTGATTGAATCACCGTTGCCAATAGGGGTCATCGAACCAAAACCTTATTTTTTCGTACCTGCCAAACTCCTATCAACCCTTCGCGAACAATCTTGCAAGGTACGGGTCTCATTTGACGACCAACGTGCTAATCTCAGCCATTGAATCTGGTTGCCAACTTAGAGCATCCACTGGATTTACTCTTTGAGGCTGGTACTCAACGTCGTAGTGGAAGCTGGACTAGAGGAACTCTATCTATCTAGTTTGTTGACGGCTTGGGTTTGGCTTGATCTTGACATGTTTCAGGGCGTCATGGATGGTGTGGACGATGCAGCACGCATATTCTAAGTAGCGGTCGATGATGTGAGAGCCGTTACGAGAGCTATTGATCGAGATCTTCCAGTCTCCTGCTTCCGTTGACTGATCTTTAGGTCACACCACCATCTCAAAGCCATGCCATGCAAAAGCGAGGCCGAGAGGTCAATTTTGATTCTGTCTTTGTTGAACCCAACAGCGGTAAAGTACACCTCCAAACTCGTCGGCCACATCATGACCATCGGTCCTTTGGATTTTGTAGCATCGAACGGCTCAGGGAGTGCCGGTCAAATCTCAGGTTCACTCGAGAGTTGCAGATTTACCCGGTGAGTACTACTTTGAACGCACGAGAAACTTGAAGTTGCTCCATTGCCGCATTGAGCTATTGGAGCAGATGGTTGTTGAGGCTCTTGAGTCCCGACAGTTTCTTGTACATGTCTTTGTTGATTTGTACTTGTCAACCGGTGCCTCCCATTGTGCTAGGTGCTATCTCAACGGCCTGGGGCGTGGGTAAAGGGTTTGCTGAGCCCGAGGGGTCGTCACCGGATTGTCCGTCTGTGTTGCACCATTCACTACAAAAGCTGCCGTTATTACCTGGTTTGACCAAAAAGCGTCGTTGCTTGTGTGCTGCTGATCCGCCATTGCGGAAGTTCTCGCTAGAGACTGTTGCTCGTCATCGTTTGCGCTTGTTTTGATCACAATTTTTGTCGCAAAGTCTGTGATATTTTGAATGGTGGAGATATGTCAAATTCTTGTGCGAGGTTGTCGCCAGGTAGTTAATGTGTCGGTTGCCCCTCGAGCGCCACTGCACTCTGATACCAAGTGTTACGCCAAGCGGAACGTAGGTGGTTCATAGGGATTAAAGATGATTTGGAAGTTTGGGACAAATTGATAATTTGTATTGAGCAGTACGTGTAATTGATGACAAGTGTCGCGTGCTTCGAGTACATACATACAATGCTAAGAATGAGAACGAGGCATGTGTCAGGTCATCGGTGTTAGAGCCGAGCGACACATCTGAGGTCGGTCCGTGAGTGGTGGATGTGAGAAGCTCAGCCAAGAAGTCAGGGGGCTTTGAGAATATTGCGATGCTTCTTTGCATAAGTCAAGCGACATTGAGAAGTTGACCAAAGGATATAAAAATGTTGATATGGTTTGTGACACTTATGTCAACCTTTCTGGAAAGGGGTTGAACTTGTAGGAAACTTCTAGAATGGAAGACCGTAGGTCGGGGCAATTGGCCAAAATACCCTCGGGTGAATGTTGTAATTGTTTTGAATTTGCCGCCTGGCGGGCCATGAATGCAAGAACGGAAATGCCCACCTGCGAGTCTTAGGGACTTGTGTACGTCAAGGACGCAACGCGAAGATGGTTAACAGGTAGACGTTTTGAGGCAAGAAAAGATACAAGGATCTATAGATGATTACTTACCTTGAAAGAAAGATTACCACAATGACAGGTGTTGAAACTATGGATCACATGCCGGATCTCAAAGGAGGCATTGTTGGGGTCTTGGACGTACAAATTGAGAGACACGTCTGGTATTGTGTATCCATTGATCAGATCAATAAGCTCCGCCAAGAATTTTGGGGGTATCGAGATCAGCACCGGATGTTTGAGGCGTGTTTTCATAAAACCTGGAATTCAACCAAAAAAACAAGATTTTATGATACACTTCCATTTACGTTCTTCAAAGGTGGTCAAAACTGTCAAAATTTATGACAGGGGAACATCGGAGGGGTAGCAGACAGAATTGCCCCCAAGCGTTGGGGCAAAAATGCAGAGCCTGTCATTTAGTGGGCCATTTGTGAAGCAGGAGGGCCGGTTCGTCCCTCCTTCCTCACTGAAGCGAAGGCTGGCTGGGTGGCCAGCACCTCGCTGGCCGCCGGCCAGGTCGCTGCCAGCCGGCTGGACGGCCGGCGGCCGGCCAAGTGACCGGCTGGCCACTAGCCGGCCAGCCGCCAGCCGCCGATCGCGGACTCAGCCCGATCGAAGGCTGAGGGGTCGCGAGGGCCTCGAGGGAGAGGCCTCGTGGCCTCGTGCCCTCGCCCACACGCGCCCTCTTTACAAGCGAGCAAGCGAGGACAAGGGAGGGGGGCGAGGGATGAGAGACGAGAGAAAGCTGGTGCAAAATCAACAGCGTGCCTCGCACACAATGATTTCGCACCAAAACGTCAAAAAACAAATCGAAGTTTGTTTGCGATGAACTTCAATATAAAAACAAGGAATAACTCATGTGAAAACATGAGTTTGAGGAAAAATCCCCCGGTTTGGGTCCCAACACCAAGGGTAAGGCTAAAGACGAAAATCGGCCTCCGGAGACTTGAAACATTCGAGTCTCCCTGCTCTGGGTCATTGATGACAATTGCCCCTCGGTCCTGCGAAAGGGGATTAACCTCTGTCGTGAAATGAGAATGCCATTCTGCGAACTCCGACGACAACTTCAGAGCAGGAGCTAGAGAATCGACCTATTACAGTGGTTCACAGAGCCAGACGACCCCCGCGACTGACGGTTCGATGGAAACGGCGGCTACGCTGTATGCAAAACGCCACCGGCAGCTGCAAGCAACAGCAGAAATGCCAGAAGGGACTACGGCATTCACACTTCACGGATTCAAACACCGTAAAGTACGTTGTAGAGCTAGAAAAAGACTTCTTCCTCCCTCCCTCATCCAAAACTTGGGGCAACTTCCTTTCACAAGACTAGGGACTCTCACGACCTAAGAGCACCCTAAAAAGAGGGAGGGTGTCACCTTGAAGGATTTTGACCGCACTCCAACGCCACCGGTTCAAGGAAGACGCTGCAATGGGGCGCGAGGCACTCGAAAGACTGAACAGGAGGCCAAGGAAGACAGAAGACAAAGGGAGGAGAAAAAGTTAGAAGAGGGAGTGAAGGATTTGCTAGGACTTGCTAGAACTCCTTTCCCTTTCTTTGTCCTTGTTTTGTGAGCGGCACTCACATTCGTTTTTGTCATGTCCTTGTACTCTAATTTTCTGTTTTCCTAGGTACTAGCCCTTGCCAATCGTCGTGAGTCATGGCTTAGGAAGACTAGTTTCAAAAACCACGTACTTGTGCTGACATGGCGGCCTAGGAACGTAGAAATTAAATATACAATTGCCTCACCAATTGTGAGAGCGAGACTTAGGAGGCGATTCCTCCTCAAAGTTGTGGGGTGACCCTCATAACGATCTTCCCATACTAGTTGCACGGGCGACGAGATGGCAAGTGCCGGACCGTCCAAGACCAACAAGGGCAAGGTGGTGATGGCCTCACCACACGCCCTTGGCGGACTCCAAACATTGGGAACCGCCACCGCGAGCATGGTTGCAAACTCAAAGTCAATTGTAGTGCCTAAGGCAACCGACGCCAACCTTGGCGACACCAAGATGCGTGCAAAGTTCGGAAAATTGCTCGACGAGCACGTCGACACGCATGTGGGCGACCTTCACGCGACATACAATGCTATGGAGGAAGATCTCCTGGAGGGGGACCTCGACAAAGAGCACGACACCGACAATGGCAAAGGGGCCGAGGATCGCGATCATTGTCATTGTCGTACAATGAACTTGAGCCGATTGCTCGAGAAGGATAAGGCGCTTGCTGCATTGCAGAAAGCTACCGATGATAGCTAGGCAATGAAGGTGCCAAAAGCAGCCATGCAGGAAGTTCCCGCAAGATCGAGCCGGATGACGTCGCCGTGAAGGCAATTTGTGATGACCGCCACAGGCTTGCGGAGGTTTTTGCTGAGGCGGCGGGTCGACTCAAGATCACCACCGACGGTGGATGTACGGCACTACTCAAAGGAGTGGGGCCGAACCTCCCTTCCTATAATGTGGTCGCAATGAGGCAGGGCAACGACCACTCGAGCGTCGTCACAAAATACTGTCTCCTTCGAAAGGTAGGATTCCGTGGAGGCGTGTACGTGAACCGTACACTCATGCAATGGGTAAAGGTGCATGGACAAGGCGAGGCCATGGAGGCTATTGGCGATGCTCTGACGACATCACAGCTTAAGTCTGCATTCGCCAACCTTCTGGCCCACGCCAAGCAGAGCATCACGGACCTCGACCGTAATCGCTAGCTTCAGCACCTGGCCACCCATGAGGCAAGCCGCTGGTGCAACAACCACGTGGCAGCGATGACTTACTTGACTAGCCGAATTCACACGTGTCCACAAGGCATTGCAGAGCGTGACCCAGGTGCGGATGCAATAGCAAGCGCAACATGCCACAGCTGTAGATGCTACTGCCGGTGGTAGTGATGACTTGCTTACCTTGACGATTTCATGGCCGGTCATGAATACATCCTTCCTCCACAGTGTGGAGATCTTTCGGAAGGGTGTGAAGTTGACCGACTGGTTGAACCGCATGGAGCATGTCCTACGCATCCACAAGGCTCCACTTAGCCAGTGGGGTGACTTGCTACGACGCGGCTTGAAGACAAGCTCTTCAAGTACGTGGTCAAGGAGTGGAGTGCGGAGAGGCCTCACCTTGAGTGGCAGCCCATGCCATGGAAAGCCTTCTGCGCAATCATGCGTAAGAAGTGTACCCAGCGTGAGGAGGCGCAGTGCGCCCTCCACAAAGTCAAGGACTTCAGGTAGTCGGGTAACTCGCTTGAGGCCGACTTCGGCAGATTTACAACGCTCGTGGAGGAAGCCAAAAGCTTCAACGAGAGTGACGGTACCCAAACCTTCAAGTACTTACAGCCATGCTGTTATAGTACTTGTGCGATGGTCTTGCCAGCAAGAAGCTAAAGGACAAGACCACCACGATCATAACGGGCCAAGGTTGGACAAGCTGGAGGGCGTTGCGAGACTACATGAGCAAAGTGTATTTGGCAAACCCGAAACACTACTCGGATGCACAGTCGAACGTGCGTGCACAGTAAGGCCGCGATGCATGCATGGATGTTGTAGGGGTTGGAGGGACAAAGCGATGAGTTCAATCACGTTCACGGTACCTTTACTCAATGATTTCGACCCAGAAAAAGTTAAAGACTAAAAGGTGCTAGCCGAATTCACACGTGCCCACAAGATGTGGACTCGAGTAGGTGAATCATGGGAGTTGCAGCGCCCGCCGTCTAGATTTCGTGTTCATCACAAACTCGGCTTGTCATGGTCGAGCCTATTTACTCAGAAGAGTGGAGGCAACATGATGATGCAATTCAAAGGACACTAAGGTGGTGCTCCCGTGAACGTACTTGCTGACATTGGAGGAGGTGACTACTTTGTTAGTCTTGGATTTACCCGATAGGTTGGCCTGAAGTACCAGCCATCGAATGGCATAGTTGTTGTCGGTGACAACCGTACGGAACCCGTAATCGGTACTTGGAAAGCAAAAATTTGTATTCAAGGGTACACATAGTGTCACGTTGAAGGTACTCAACCTTCTTGACTTGTTTGATGTAGTGCTAGGCGATCCCTAGCTTCGTGAAAACAAGGCTCTTATGTGCTTTGAATCAAAGCGTTTGATCATCCGAAAAGGACAGTGTCGCTTTACGTTGATTCCAAGTACATAATCATTACCGACCCGACTCAAAGTCCAAGCCAACTTGTCTGCAATGCAGGTCAAGAGACGTATTCGACACGGTTGTTGATACTTCTTGGCTCGACTACAAAAAGTGGAGGACGACTTAAAGGAAGACAAGCCACAAGAGATCAAATTATTATTGGCGGAGTTCTCGGATGTATTCCAAGACCCACCAGCTGGGCTTCCACCAGAAAGACACATAGGCCTCACGATTCTGCTGCAATGAGAGGCAACTCCTCCGTTCAGACCCATGAATCACCTTAGTCCAGTAGAAAGGCAAGAGGTCGAATGCCAAATCAAAGGAAATATTGCAAAAGCATGGATCGAGCCAAGTAGCTTGCCATACGGTGCTTTGATGTTTTTTGTGAACAAAAAGGACGGTGGTTTACGCATGTGTGTGGATTACCGGCCGTTGAACAAGTTGACAGTGAAAAATCGATTTCCTTTAGCACAGATTGAGGACCTTTTTGACCAACTCCAAGGGGAAAAAGTATTTTCGTCCTTGGATTCGTCTCAAGTGTACCATCAAACCCGCATCACTGAAGATGATGTACCCAAAACCGCGTTTCGAACGGATATGTGACACTATCAGTTTTAAGTTTTATGCTTCGGGCTAACAAATGCCCCAGCAATCTTCCAAGGAGAAATGAACCAAACGTTTGCCAAACAACTCGGTCAGTTTGTCTTGGTTTACCTAGTTTTCTCTTGGTTTTCTCTAAATCAATGGAAGAGTACATAGAACATGCGCGCAAAGTTCTTGCAATCCTTCTGAAATAGAAGCTCTATGCGAAAGTGAGCAAGTACAAGTTTGCACAAGATGAGCTCGAATACCTTGAACTCATCGTCGGCGAGGACGGCATCCGTGTCGACCCACAAAAGGTCGAGGCCGTTGTAGACTGGCCACTCCCGGAAAATAATGGACAGATTTGGTCTTTCCTCGGCCCTGTAAACTACTTTCAACAGTTTATACAAGCGTATTTGACCCTGGTAGCTCCGCCAACCAGGCTCACGCAAAAATACATGCACTGGGAATGGACATCTGATTGGGAGAACGTTTTCCTCAAAGTCAAAGAGCTTCTGTCCACAGCGCCCGTCCTAGCTTTTTCAGATCCATGGCAACCGTGGGAGGTTTGATTCAATTTGTTGGTAGTAGGACTTGGAGCCGTCCTCATGCAGAACGGTCACCTAGTTGCGTATGAGAGCCAAAAGCTCATCCCCACGGAAATGCGGTTCACGACTGGGGATCAAGAGCTCCTTGCGATAGCACACGCTTTCAAGATGTGGCGTTGCTACCTCGAGGGTGCTGGAGGGGATGTGACGGTCGTGACTAACGATAACCCACTGGTGTTTTCCAAACGCAACCTAACCTGTCAAGACGACAAGCACGTTGGAGCAAATACCTGAGCCGATTCTCGTTCACATGGGAATATAGGCCGGGACGCATAAACATGGCCGATCCACTAAGCCGACAAGTTATGGAAATGAAAGCAACTACCAAGGTCGGTGGTGTTTTATGGCCATTGCAACAACAGTACAAACACCAGATCCCCTTGTACCTCTGTGGCAACCACCACGAGAGATTATCCTTTACAACGGTTTTGCAAAAAGGATCCGGATAGGATATTGTGTGGATTCTTGGTTTCAAGACTCTTGAAATCTGGACAAGTACGGATTGGTGGAGGTCGTAGGAATCATCTGGCAGGACGAACAAGTTATCGTACCAAACTTGGGAGACCTTCAAGCAAAGATTATCTCCCTATTCCACAACCCGCCGGTTGTAGGTCATGTGGGACCTCGAAAGACCGGACAGGCACTCTCGGACCACTATTGGTAGCCATGATGGAGCATCGATGTCCGTAAGTATTGCATGACATGCAACCCATGTCTTCGGAGTAAGGCTAGTAACAAGAAGCCTGCTGGATTCCTCCAACAACTTCCTATTCGTGGGACTCCATGGGAGTGCGTCAGCATGGACTTTATTACTGGTCTTCCTGACAAGACACGTAGCCACGATGCAATACTAGTGGTTGTGGATCTTTTGACAAAGATGACACACTTCATTCCTACAACCACTGATGTAAACGTTGAGGTGAGCGCTCATCTCTCCTTTGAGGGTGTCGTAAACTACCATGGATTGCCGTTGCGCGTTATCTCCAATCGAGATAAAAAAATTGCTATTAGGTTCTCGCAAAAGATGCATGAGTACCTCGGTAGTGAGTCGTAGATGTCGACAGTGTTTCATCCTCAAACTGACGGACAAACAGAGCGCCTGAAACGCACTCTGGAACAAATGCTTGGCATGTACGTGGACCCTGCAATGAATGACTTGGACGAATTCCTAGCATCGACGGGGCTCGTGGTGAATCACTTGGTGAACGAGTCCACACAGTTCACACCGTTTGTGTTGAATAGTGGTCGGCATCTAGTGGTGTCCTTTTCATTGGTGAAGAGTGAAAGTACTGGAGGACAGGTTCTTTGCTCAAGCTTTGTCGAGCACATTGACTCCTTGTTAGAGGAGGCAAAGGTCACCTTCAAGCTGTTCGGTAACGACAAAAGGCATATGCCGAAAAAAGTCACCATGAGGTCTCGTTTGATTTCGGTGACAAAGTGTTGCTTAGCACTAAGAATCTCCGGCTGAAGTCGCCAGGGGCGCGAGAACTTGTACCAAAGTGGATTGGACCATTTCCCATCGTTGCACGCATCGGGTCACTGGCATACCGTTTGCTGTGTCCGCCGAGTATGAAGATATATGACGCGTTTCATGTCAGCCTGCTGGCTCCATACACGGTAGAGGGAACTGTTCAGCCACCACCGATAGTCCTTGCTGCCGATCGCCAATACGAGGTTTTTCGTGTACTCCAGCACCGAGAGCGTACTCTCCGGTCGTGGGTTGTTAGGGAATACCTCGTTTATTGGGCCGGTTGTGGACCTGAATATAACTCATGGGAGCCCGAATCTCGGTTGCCCACGGGGGTGGTCAACGAGTATTGGAGCAGGCTGACAGCTCGCACAGATCAATGCGTGTCAGGGAGCACCACCTAAACGCGGAAAAGTGAACAACATTCCCATAGGGCATCATTCATGGACTGCAACCATAGGAGGTTGGGGACGTCCAACATGGTTGTCGTGCTCCAACCTAAAGGGGGGAGGTTGCTAGCTGTGCAGACCGATAAGCTGTAGCTTAGGTCCCGATGCCATGCACGTGTTCATGTTTAGCTGGTGATTGAAATCATTCATTTTCTTTCACAATGTTGATGACTCACTAATTGACAATCCTGCTTTTTGTTCATGAACCTGGATGGTTCATAGTAAGTGGGGAGGAATGTATTGGGAGGGCCGGTTCGACCCTCCCTCCTGAAGCGAGGGGTAGTTGCGCACCACCCCTTGTGTCAGCAAGGGCTAGCCGGCGGCCAAGTGAATGGCCGGCCACGAGCCGGCTAGCCGCCAGCCGCCGATCTCGACCTCAGTCCGATCGGCGGCTAAGGGGCCGCGAGGGCCTCGAGGGCGAGGCCTCGTGGCCTCGTGCCCCCACTTGCCCTCCTTGCAAGCGAGCGAGCGAGGGCGAGGGAGTGGGGTGAGGGACGAGAGACGAGAGAAAGCTGGCGCGAAATCGCCTGTGTGACTCGCACGCAACGATTTTGCGCCTGAACGTAAAAACACATAAATCGAAGTTCGTTTACGACAAACTTCCACATAAAAACAACGGTTGAACTTGTGTGAAAACACAAGTTCGAGGTAACAACCACCGGTTTGGGTCCCAAAACCAGGGGTAAGGCTAAAGATGGAAATGGGCCTCGGGAGACTCAAAATATTTGAGTCTCCCTTCCCTGGGTCATTGATGACGATTTCCCCTTTATCCTACGAAGGGAATAAACCCCATATGCGAAGTGAGAACACTATTGTGCAAGCTGCGACGACGACTTTAGAGCAGGAGCTGGACACTCGACCCATTACAATTTGTGTACAGAAGGAAATGACTTGGAGCTACACCAGATTGATCTGAACAATGTTTTTCTCCATTGCAATGTGGATGAGAAGATCTACATGGTGCAATTTCAAGTTCAGTGACGGGTAACGGGTTCAGAAGGAAATGCCTACTTGCCGAGATGAGGAACTCGGCTGTTGGTGTGTGAGTCAGGAGACTTGTCGTCACAGCTCACCGGTATGCCGACACGCTCGACGGCTGTTTTGACTGCGTCCGCACCAGTCAGCGCGCCCTCATGTGCTCTTTAGAGTCTTCTCGGTGACCACCTCTCGTGGTCCATTTTCTTTGTGGCGCTATCCTTGCTTGTTAGTGAGAGCACGTTGTTTTCAAGCCTGTTGACCTTCTGTTGGGGTGGAAGGCCATACATGCCAAGTGGGTTTCATTGAAGAAGGTGATGCCAGATGAATCTCTTGACTGCGACAAGGCGTGCTTGACCGCCAAGGAACTCTCACAAGCTAAAGGTGTCGACTTCAAGGAAACTTTTGCACCTTTGGCCGCACGACCACAGCTCGTGCTCTATTCGGTGTTATAGCTTAGCATGACTTGGAGCTACACCAGATTGATCTGAACAATGTTTTTCTCCATTGCAATGTGGATGAGAAGATCTACATGGTGCAATTTCAAGTTCAGTGACAAGGTATGGGGCCTGCACAATGCCTTGTACGGTCTCAGGAAGTCGCTATGCGAAATGAAGGAAAGCACAGACACATTGACACGCACATGCTATGTGCAAATCTACTCCAATTCGACTCTCTTAGCCCGACGGACAACTGAGTACTCTATTGCCATCTTGGTCTATGTTGATGACCACCTTATCGCGTCTCACTTGATGGAGGTCGTGAAGGAGACCAAGACAGTCCTCCAGGCAGCCAACATGATGAAGGACCTCATGATATCGGCGTCTTGAGGGGGTGGTTTGCAAACCACCTGGATGCAGTTCACATAGCCTACACTCTCATCACGCTAGATGGGCGGGATATCATGATGGTGTACTATTTAATACAAGTAGGACAGACGGTGAACTTGTTCCTATACTTGCCCATCATTAGCTCTCTAATGTACTTGGCCATGACCACTTTGCTCGATATTGTCTTCTTCGTCTATGTCTTCATCAATCTCTTAGAGTGTCCGCGGGCGAGAGCCCTGCATGTTGCTGTGCAAGTGGTGTGGTATGTGCTCTCCACACCGTTCCTCCGACTATGCTTTCGTCGATAGTGCTCGGTGGTGGTTGACAGCCACACCGACACCAACTCGACCAGGAGTCCTCATAGGAAGAGTGGAACATGCTTTGTGTTCTTAATCGATGCCACAACAGTACCAAGGATTGTATTGCACGTAACTCATGAGTGGTAGAGTAAGTTGAACTTGAGGCCAGGGTTGTTGAGTCGGTATGGTTGCAAAACTTGATTCGTGAGTTGCGTCTATCTGTCTGTGCCCCCCTTTGTCTTGCGTTTCAACAATCGGATTGTTCTTGTCAGTGCAAAAAACTTTGGTGTGTTTCATGCATGCGCAAAGCACGTTGTTGAGCACCACTTCTTACATGACTTGATGGAGCAACACAGGATCAACGTCATCCAGGTCGGCACTGGCGTGAAGTTGGTTGACATCTTGTTCAAGACATTGATGGCATTGGCGCGTGGAAAGTTTTGGGTGGCCATTTTTCCCGTCAGGCTTCGCAGGTGGCGTGGGCGTGTGTGAGACGAGACTTTTCATGTGCACGTATGAGCACCTCGTTGCACATTTGTGTCAAAACTACTCGTGTATGGATGTTGGTACCAACTGAGAAGATTCTAGGAAGCTTCCTAGTACGCTTGCCAATGAGTGGGCGTCAACACTGAGTCAGCTCGCGACGTCAACACAAGTCGGACGCGAAACGGCAAGGGTTTAGGCGACACAATCAGAGCGTCAAATGTGCTTCCATAAAAAAAACACATGCAGAGAGATAACAAATGACAAGTCCACAGCATAAACACCTGCCGCGGCGCACGACACGTGTCGCACGCATCATCGCAAGGCCTGTCCTAAAACTGGCCCGAAAACACTGTTTTGGCCGTAACTCTACGTAGACAAATCACAACGCTACGCCGTCTAAACCTAGTGATGCAGAATCTCGAGCCGGACGCTATGACTTGTCACACGCATAAGTCCGGGACCGATCGGTGGACAGATAATGCAAAACATGCAAATCGGGCTCAAGAGCCAGTCTACCGGGAAAACTCTAGCGTCTGTAGAAAAACCGCAAAGCACCACGGCAAGCACCCAGGGCGTTGTGGCAGCTCTCTGGCAGCTGCTGGTGGATGGAGCCACCAATCGTCGGTGTTCCGGCACCAGCTGCGTCCGCATCAACGATAGGCTGCAGAAAAACTGCAAGAGGTCCGAGACAGCATCCACGACGCTGGGGCAATCGTTGGTTAGGTCCGAGTGGGTGGTCCACCACTTGCTGACGCGCCGGTGTCTCCAGGGTCCGCATCGGGGACCATGTCGTCGCGCTCTCATGTGCCGCTGCTCTCCTTGCCGTTACTCGTGACGGGTGGAAGCCACACACACCAACACTACCCCTGGCTGACATAACTCCCAACATAACGATGTTTGAGCGAAGGCAAGAGATGATGGCTCAGGCAACCAATCATAGCAAGTAGTGATGAAGCGTACCTCAGCACAGGATCTCCTCGTAACAATGGTGCATCCCACCAAATGCCCGGGTCTTGACCATGCACGAAGTCAATCACACACCTACGTGTCAACCATCATGCAAGAGAGACAGAGAAACAAGGTCTCCTCGTGACCTCGGAAAATGTCTCCAGGTGTCCCGGTCTCGACCACATCATGCATGGATCATACATAACACATGTAGGCATCGGGTCTCCACGTCACATCGGTAGAATTGAACAGGTGCCCAGGTCTCCACCAGCATAACCTCGTCCATAGCATCGTGCCACACCCCAAGTAACCTCGCTGTTCTAAAAAATGTGTGAGGCCAAAGCCCACACACCAACACCAACAGGTCATGGGGGTCTACTGTTTGTACAAGTGCGAATAGTCCATGCTCATGCAGATCCCGGACGCGAACTCGGCTTGTCCAATGATATTGCCACGTAGATGTCCACCCATGCACAACTGCTGGGCACATGCATCACAAGTGCGAATGGGAATTGCGCTGCATGTAATGCGTGTCACAAGCGTTAGAGCACGGCTACCTTGTTCAAACGATCATCAATATCCGGATAGGCTTGGTGGCAAATTTCAAAGTAAAACTGCAATGCAACATATGTATGTCCACCACAGTGCAGCCATTTCGCCATGGGCCCTGCCAATCAGTTTGGCATTACTGGCTGGTCAGCATGTACGTGTATGCAAGAGCGGTCAAATCAAGAGGTCAGAGTGTGTAAAAACCCCCAGACACCAAACAAACTCCCCTGCCAGTCAGTTTGCAGCACTTGTGGTTGAATCTCGTTCAGGTACTTATGCTTAGCTAGACTAATGTTACTACTGTTGCACACAAATTCTGCCATGGGGTAGCGACAAGATGGAACCAGGAGCGATCTGAATATGTTCCTTACCCTTTTCCTTACAATTAACCCCTTCTGCTCTTCCTTCCTCATTTCATCACGGCAGTGCAAAAGGACGAAAAGGCTCATACCTCTTTCCTCACCAGGTGCGACAAGTTCATTCAATCCCCTCCATTCTTACACCCTGGGAACAAGGGATCCAGCATCACATCTGTGGTGGTTTTTTTTTCAATTGCTTCATCTGTCAACCCACCACCAGACTGCACATGTTCCCTCTCTGTTCCTCTGCGCACTCGGCTGCGGGGGTGGGGTCGAGGGATTCGGCGACGAAACGAATTGCTGAAGAGGGGTCTGAATAGCCTCCGTTCTCTTGCCGCCTGAGAGAGATTCTCCAAGTCTTCCCTCAGCTTCGACAGGTCTTCTTGCTGCCGAAGAAGCTGCCACACATACAGACAGACAGACAGACGGAGAAACACATGCGAAAGCACCCCAACGAAAACAGAGACGGGGGCTGGGCATGGGCGCCGCAGGAGGACACATCTCTCACCGCCCGCAGGCCAAGAGGACCAAGACGGCTTCTTGGCCCTCTTGGCCTGTCAGCACTGTCAGCACTGTTGCCCTGCCTGACTTTTGCTGCGGAGCCGCTCTTGAGGAGGAGCAGGATCATTCTCCGCCCTGAAATCTGTAAACCCTCATTCTCTCTTGCGTGTTCCTTCTTCCTCCCTTGGTCCACCCTGCTGTGCCGTGGGTGGCGGCAGCATGTCACATGCTCGTGCCAGACAGCGCCAGCATTCTCCCTCTCGTCTACTGATGAAGCAATTTGGACCAAAGAGAAAAGAAAAAAAGGAGGAGGACAGTGAGGTGTGAGTGAAATGAACGACACACGAAGGCGCGCCAAACTGCGCTGTGGTGGAGAGGCAGAAAAGGGAGGACGGAGCGAGGAGCGAGGAGTGAGGAGTGAGGAGCGACAAAACGCCACACATTCCACCGGGACTGTGACTGTGATCGCATTTCTCGCTCTGTTGGTGAGACGTCTGTCTCCAACAGAGCCTCAGGCCAGGAGGATCACCTAGACTCGCACAAAAGGAATGGGACAGAGAGAGCGGCGAGCAATCTTTGGTTTCAAAGATGTGGGGCGCTCGCATGAGGTGGGGTTGTGCATTCTTGAAAGAGCTTTGGGGGCTGGGGGGGCGATGGAAGAGGTTGGAAACATGTCATGTTGTGGTGATGTGATATGTGATGAGATGTGATGTGATGTGATGTGATGTGATGTGATGAGATGTGATGTGATGTGATGTGATGTGATGAGATGTGATGTGATGTGATGTGATGTGATGTGATGT
>SZWC01008738.1:23882-35940 GCA_023375785.1 Penium margaritaceum
GCCATCCGAGAGCACAGAGTCTACGAGCTGGTCGACCTTCCCCCTGGGAGGAAGGCGATTCAGGTCAAGTGGGTCTTTCGCAAGAAAGTGAAGCCGGATGGCTCACTGGAACGCTACAAGGCCCGCTTGGTCGTCAAGGGGTTCTCTCAGATTGAGGGAGTTGACTACACTGACACCTTTGCCCCTGTCGGCCGCATGACCTCAGCTCGTGCTCTGTTCGATGTAGTGGCTCAGCATGACTGGGAACTACACCAGATGGATGTGAACAATGCGTTCCTCCATGGCTCTTTGGATGAGGAGATTTACGTGGCTCAACCACCAGGCTTTGAGGACGGTGACAAGGTCTGGCGCTTGCGCAAGTCCTTGTACAGCCTCAAGCAGTCTCCACGGTGTTGGAACCGGGAGATCACTGGCACCTTGACTCGCGTAGGATACGTACAGAGTGAGGCAGACCCCTCACTCTTCATCCTACCGACACCCGAGCGGTTCACCGCCATCCTGGTCTATGTTGATGACCTGGAGTCTCCATCCCTGGAGGCCGTGAAGGAGGCCAAGGCTGTCCTACAGACCGCCTACAGGATGAAGGACCTCGGTCCTGCATCGGTGTTTCTTGGTATGGAGATCGTACGAGATCGCAGACATCGGACATTGTTGCTGCATCAGGCACGATACGCACGAGTCGTGGGGGAGCGCTTTAGCGACCTCCTTGGTGCAGTGCCCACTGCTTCCACACCCCTCACACCTGATGGGCAGGATGCCCTGAAGGTGGATGACCCTACACAGCTGGGGGAGACAGTGGACGTGACCTTGTACCTCCGTCTCATCAGATCTCTGATGTACCTGGCCACTACCACGCGTCCCGACATCACGTTCGCCGTCAACCTCCTCGCTCAGTTCTCGCAGGCTCCACGTGCGAGAGCTCTTCACGCGGATGTGCGAGTGGTACGGTACGTGGTCTCCACGCCGTATCTCGGACTCTGCTTTCGTTGGCAGTGTTCGGTGGTCCTTGACGGTTACACTGACAGCGACTGGGCTTGGAGCCCTGACGGGCGCAGTCGTACTGGCTACGTGTTTCTGCTCGGTGGTACCGCTTTGTGTTGGCGAAGCGGGAAGCAGGGCTCCATCGCACGTAGCTCGTCGGAGGCAGAGTATGTGGCTTTGGGGGCAGGGGCTGCTGAGGCAGTTTGGCTACAGCGCTTGTTTCTTGAGCTTGGGCAGTCAGTACCCGCCATTGTGCTGCGTTGCGACAACCAGAGTGCCCTCGCCATTGCGGAGAACTCTGGTGTTTTTCATGCTCGCACAAAGCACATTGCGGTTGAGCATCACTTTGTTCGTGATCTGGTGGAGCGACGCGTGATCTCCATCATGTGGGTTGGCACTGACTTAGAGCGTACTGATTTCTTGACGAAGGCACTCGCCCGCGGAAAGTTCCTGGTGGCCATTCGTTCTGTTGGGCTTCGCCCCGTGCGTGACAGTGGTTGAGTGTGGGATGTACGTCGGCGTCTCATCTGTCTGTGTCACTCACTATGTGGTTGTACCAGTGCTGCACGCGTATGGACATGCGTACCATCGGGTCATGGGGGAGTGTTGTGCTTTGTGCCGTTCCTGTACAGTTTACTGTGACCACTCGGCCGTGTCCATACTCGTGCAGATCCCTGAGGCAGGCGGCCCTGGTGACACCGGCGCGACGACAGGCGACGGACTACCCGCCTGGAGCTGACCGACCACTGTTCCAGAGCCCCAGATGTCACCGGGACTCCTTGTTGTGCCTTCTACGTCTTGCAGGCGCCTTTCGGCGGACTGGGCATGAGGCCCATTTGCATGTTTTTGCATTGTATACTCACTTTCAGACGATGGATGCATGCATGTGACCAGTCGTAGCGTCCGTCTTTTGATTTTGCACGTCTAGGTTCAGACGGCGTTGGATTCTGACATGTGTGCGCAGAGTTACGGCCAAAACAGTGGTTTTGGGCCGGTTTTAGGACAGCTCTTGGACTGCCGCGTGCGACACCCGTCGTGCGCCGCGGCAGGCATTTATGCCCTGGACCTGTCAGTTGTCATTTCTCTCTGCATATGCTATATTGAAGCATTCTGACACTGTGCCTTGTGTCTCCTAGCCAAACCCTTGCCGTTGTGTGTACGACCTGTAGCTGGAAACTATGCAGCATGTTGGGGCGGCAGCGTTGTTGATGCAGCGTGCGGGCTTCCACGCTCGTTGCTTAAGTCAGCTGCCCCCTCAGTCTGCTGCTCTAGAGTCTAAGTCTGGAGGCTCTGGGTTTTGTTACTCAGAAACGCGCGCGCCAGAGTTAGCGCCAGAAAGCAGCTGAAAACTGACAATGACTGAATAGGAATGAAGAATGAACAGCAATGGGGGACCCCTCCAAGTTCTAGCCCCCCCCNCCCCCCCCAGCTCTGTAGAGCTTGTTACTCAGTCCATCAGCCAATCAGAAAATAGCTCAGTTCAGGCTGGCAGGTTTTCTCGGTGAGGCCTGCCAGGTAGCCGACAGCCCAAAACCCGGGCGTCGTCCGTTTTGCCTGAAAACTGGACCATACCATAATACCGACGCTGCAAACCCAGCCGTGCGGTCAGAATCTGCTAGAAAAATAGTAGCGAGGAGTTATGGCAGCCTAAACCCAGATAGTGCCCACGACGGTTTATGCTGCCAAACAGGGTCATGCAACACGCAACTGGGACCGTAGGCAGTGCACGACGACGCAGGCACGATAGTACGTGCTGGACGCATGCAGACAGCGACTGCGGCGGCAGTGACTGTCGGCAGTGCGACCGCCGAGGAGGCCTGCCGATGGAGCTGAACACGTCGCCGGAGAGAGGAGGCTCCAGCGAACAGCGAGACGACCTCAGCGTGCATCGGCTCCACCGGACGGCACTCCACCGGCGTCGAGTCTTGCCGTCAGTCATCTGCACGCCGATGTACACAAGCCGGGAGGACACAATAGAGCACAATGAGCGCAAAACAACCAACACCTGTGACTGTCGTCACCGTCTCACCAGGCACTGACGCCCGGTCAACGGCTGTGTTGCTAGGAAGCTTCCACGCACTTTCTTTGGGGGAGTGTTGGACGCATGTCATTATCATACGGTGACCTCTGGCCTTGTTGCAAACTCACACCACTGGTGCAGGTGACTGACCAGAGAGACGACTTCGTCGGGTGGTCGTCGTGACCACATTCTTGGAAGACGTGCCATGGCGTGGATCAAGCAGAGCTAGCCAGCCTCATACGCATGTCTCACATGCATTCGTGCACGATGGACCATGAGCGTACCCGGGTTCACCCTCTATCCAGATAGCTGCTTGGCTAGTGACCTCCATTATGCTAGAACACTTTGTTGTGGGCAGGTGGGTTCGAATCCCCCAGCTTCGTGGGTGGCAAGCGAGATCGAGCTCGCTGCTCGCTCGGTCGCTCCCTCCGCCTTCTAACACCTCTATGGCCTGTTACTTCTAACACTTCGCTCAACACTTTCATGCATGATGTCCATGGCTGCTGCCAACTATGTGCATCGACTCCCCTATGCACTAGCCTAGTATCCACTTACTGGTCTGGCACAATACCTACAGTGTGCGCCACAAATTCAGCCTGCACTTTCGATACTGGTACTTTCACGCATCCGTGGATGTGTTCAAGAGAAAACCAGTTTCCTTCACCCAGGGTCAAGACTTTCTTCTGCCATCCCTGGCGCTCATGATTTTCAGCTGAGAGCGTTGCAGCTCCTCTGGGAGTTGCTAGTATGGAGCTGTGATGCAGTGGAGCTGCAGTTGGTCGCCCCTCCACAGAGCAACCAACCACAAACAAGTTCATGGGGACTGTGCTGTATTATTCCGCAGATTCCACATGTGCCTTTGTCACACAACGCGACTGGAGTTGCAGCACCAAAGTCCTGCCGACAAACCACCATCATACCGGGGGGGGGGGGGGGGGGGGGNTCTTCGTCCTCCTCCCCATCTCCAAGCTCATCGTTCACCCCTACCTCTTCATCTTCCTCTTCAACATCCTCATTTATTCTCTCTTCTTCGTCCACCCCCTCTCCTTCTTGATCTTCCCCTGCATCCTCCTCCAGTCCCACTTCCTCCATCTCCTCTTCCCCTCCTTCCTCTCCCTCGTCCTCTTGCTCTTCCCATTCGCCATCCACATCCATTGTCGAGTGATTGATCGCCATGAGGCGCTGCTTCTCACCCTCTCCCTCCCTCCTTCCGTCTCCCCCCCTCTCCCCGCAAACCTCTGCCTCGGCCACAACGGCTGCTGCAATGGCCGCGCCCAAGGCCTCGGTGGCGGAAGCTTCCAAGGCCGACTCTTCTCGAGGTGGAAGAAAACCCGCGAGCGCTTGTTTCATCGAGACTTGTTTCTTTCTGCTGGGAGCAACCGGGGGCGTAGAAACGGGCGGCCCGAAAGGCCGCAGCGGCAGCGGTGATGCAGAAACAGGTGGGCCTGCAATTCCGTCCGAGTGGGCAGCTCCGTCGGAGACTCTGGGTAGATGACGTCTGTCCGGAATTCCGGTGCGATTTGCAGGGACCAGTGCCTTTGGCGCAGGCAACAGCGGCAGACGTGGTGATGGACCATCGCCTGCAGTCAGCAATGACAAATGCTGTGCGCCGTCGCGCCCTCGTCCTCGTCCGCGTCCTCGTCCTCGACCCCGTCCTCTTACTCTTCCTCCCCCCACAAACGCCAGTTCCGAACCGGCAAACCCTTGCGCCCATCCATGTCCTCTCTGGGACGCCAGCCCCGATCCAGCAAACCCTCTCCCTCGTCCTCTCCCGCGCGGCCGGCCTCTGCCTCGCCTGTTCGGCCCATGCCCACCCCCTCTCACACCATCACCGATCCCAGAGTCGGCCAGGGTCAGGGCCAGGGTCTCCCCAGGGGTGAGGGTCGCCGCTGTGCCACCACCACCAGAATGACTATCGCCAGGAGCAAACCTGGCGGCAGCAGCAGCAGGAGCAGCAGCAGCTTCAGCATCAGGAGCAGCAGTGGCGGCAGGAGTTCCAGAATGGTGTGCAGGATGCTGGGCCATGGGGGGCAGGTCGGCCGCAGCCGCCGCTGCAGGATCCAAGTCCCCCCGGCCGACCGGCACAGCGATCCCGGGCGCAAACACCACCCCCCTCAGCACCGTCTCCGTCTGCCCCACCCTCACGGTGAGGAAGTAACCTGCGTCGAACGTGCCGTCCAACACTCCCTGCACCTTCTGCCCCATCAGCTGCGGGTCCACCCGCGGCATTGCCATCACCATCGCCGAGCGCAGCGACGACGGCGCTGACGGCAGCGCCAATGACCCTGGCGATGACGTCAGCGCGCCACTGTCTCCTCTTGACAACGACGACGTAAGTACGCGGCCTCTGCCTCTCCTGCCACGTCCTCTGCCCCGTCGCTGCCACAACGCTCCTCTGTCCAATCCGAGTCCTGCGGAAATTGAAACAGGTGGTCCCAAGTCTGTAGCGGCGCTGCTCCTGCTGCTCATCAACCCGTTACCATCGTGGATCCCATTTTCCTCTCGTACTCTTCCGCTTGTGTCCGCTTGTGCTGCCAGCATGGCGGCATGGCGGGCCATCAGCTCGGCATTGCTAGGCCTGCCGCGCTTTCTTCTGGGCGGCTGGTCGCCCGCGTGGTTCATCATGATGTCCGCCCACGTCTATCCAATATCAGTTCTGCCGCCGAAGATGTCACTAAGGGCTTTCCTCCGGAGGCAAGACGAAGGAAGCTACGGAGCAAGTTGGTGGAAGTTTCGCAAATTGGCCATGGCTTCTCCACCGTTTTCGAGCGAGAGAACATGAGCCATGTCGAGAGGACATGCTCACTGCAGCGGTGGTGGACCTGTTGGGTAGCCGTTCAAAGGTGAAGAGGCTCCAAAGTTGAGCCGTCCCTCTACAAAATGGCGTTTGGAGGGGGAGGGGGGTNGGGGGGTTCTGGTTACAACAGGGTACTGATTCCGAAAAGCTATGTATCAATTCATGGATTAAGGAATTGTTGAATCCTTCACAAATAGCCGAATCAATACGTACAAGAGGAAAATCCAAGTATAGTAAGTACACTCTTACAACATCAATTCAACCTCGAAGGAAGTTGTGAAAAACAATTGGATAAATTTCTAAACTTAGATTTTACACAAGCCACTATTGAATGGAACATCCCTGAATAATACTTCGTACTTTTCATCAAGGTAGAAAAAAGGAAGAACCAATGGAAAGCTTCAATGATGTTCTTACAAACATAAGTGAGTACCAACATGATCATTCACAATTTTGCTTTGAATCCTAACCACTTATGAAACTTTGATATGCCGTTTTAGAGAAAATACGTGGAAGCTTCTTAGCAACTTAGCCGCTAACTAGGCGTCAGTGCCTGATCAGACGGTGACGACAGTCACATGTCGTACACACTACGGCACAGGTTTGGCTAGGAGACACAAGGCAAAGTGTCAGAATGCTTCAAAATAGCATATGCACAAAGAAATAACAAATGACAGGTCGAAGGCATAAATACCTGCCGCAGCACACAGCGGGTGTCGCACGCGGCAGTCCAAGAGCTGTCCTAAAACAGGCCCAAAAACATTGTTTTGGCCGTAACTCTGCGCACACATGTCAGAATGCTACGCCGTCTGAACCTGGAGAGAAAATGCGTGGAAGCTTCCTAGCAACGCGGCCGCTGACTAGGCGTCAGTGCCTGATCAGACGGTGACGACAGTCACAGGTCGTACACACTACGGCACGGGTTTGGCTAGGAGACACAAGTCAAAATGTCAGAATGCTTCAATATAGCATATGCAGAGAGAAATGACAAATGACAGGTCCAAGGCATAAATACCTGCCGCGGCGCACTGCGGGTGTCGCACGCGGCAGTCCAAGAGCTGTCCTAAAACCAGCCCAAAACCACTGTTTTGGGCGTAACTCTGCGCACACATGTCAGAACGCTACGCCGTCTGAACCTAGACGTGCAGAATCAAAAGACGGACACTACGACTGGTCACATGCATGCATCCATCTCCAGACAGTGAGCATATAATGCAAAAACATGCAAATAGGCCTCATGGCCAGTCTGCCGAAAGACGCCTGCAAGATGAAGGAGACAAAGCAGAGAGTCCCAGTGGCATCTGGGGCTCTGGTGCAGTGGTCGGCCAGCTCCAAGCTGGTAGTCCGCCGCCTGTAGTCGCACCGGTGCCACCAGGGCCGCCCGCTTCAGGGATCTGCACGAGTATGGACACGGCCGAGTGGTCACACTAAACTGTACAAGAACGACACAAAGCACAACACTCCCCCATGACCCGATGGTACGCATGTCCATACGCGTGCAGCACTGGTACGAACACAATAGTGAGTGACACAAACAAATGAGACGCAGACGCACATCCCACACTCAACCACTCTCACGCACGGGGCGAAGCCCAACAGAACGAATGGCCACCAGGAACTTTCCGCGACCAAGTGCCTTCGTCAAGAAATCAGCACGCTGCATGTCAGTACCAACCCACATGATGGAGATCACGCGTCGCTCCACCAGATCACGAACGAAGTGATGCTCAACCGCAATGTGCTTTGTGCGAGCATGAAAAAAACCAGAGTTCTCCGCAATGGCGAGAGCACTCTGGTTGTCGCAACGCAGCACAATGGCGGGTACTGACTGCCCAAGCTCAAGAAACAAGCGCTGCAACCATACTGCCTCAGCAGCCCCTGCGTCGAAAGCAACATACTATGCCTCTGACGCTCTACGTGCAATGCAGCCCTGCTTCCCGCTTCGCCAACACAAAGCGGTACCACCGAGCAGAAACACGTAGCCAGTACGACTGCGCCCATCAGGGCTCCAAGCCCAGTCACTGTCAGTGTAGCCGTCAAGGACCACCGAACACTGCCGACGAAAGCAGAGTCCGAGGTACGGCGTGGAGACCACGTACCGTACCACTCGCACAGCCGCATGAAGGGCTCTCGCACTTCGAGCCTGCGAGAACTGAGCGAGGAGGTTGACGGCGAACGCGATGTCAGGACGCGTGGTGGTGGCCAGGTACATCAGAGATCCGATGAGACGGAGGTACAAGGTCACGTCCACTGTCTTCCCCAGCTGTGTAGGGTCATCCACCTTCAGGGCATCCTGCCCATCGGGTGTAAGAGGTGTGGAAGCGGATGGCACTGCACCAAGAAGATCGCTGAAGCGCTCCCCGATGACTCGTGCGTATCGGGCCTGATGCAGCAACAGTGTCCGATGTCTACGAACATGCATGATCTCCATACCAAGAAACACCGATGCAGGACCGAGGTCCTTCATCCTGTAGGCAGTCTGCAGGACAACCTTGGCCTCCGTCACGGCCTCCAGGTATGGAGACGCAATTAGGAGGTCATCAACATAGACCAGGATGGCGGTGAACCGCTCGGGTGTCAGTAGGATGAAGAGCGAGGGGTCTGCCTCGCTCTGTACGTATCCTGCGGGAGTCAAACACCGTGGAGAATGCTTGAGACCGTACAAGGACTTGCGCAAGCCCCAGACCTTGTCACCGTCCTCAAAACTTGGTGGCTGAGCTACGTAAATCTCCTCATCCAGAGAGCCATGGAGGAACGCATTTTTCACATCCATCTGGTGCAATTCCCAGTCATGCTGAGCCACTACATCGAACAGAGCTCGAGCTGAGGTCATGCGGCCGACAGGGGCAAAGGTGTCAGTGTAACCGACTCCCTCAATCTGAGAGTACCCCTTGACGACCAAGCGAGCCTTGTAGCATTCTAGTGAGCCATTCGGCTTCAGCTTCTTGAGGAAGACCTACTTGACCTGAATCGCCTTCCTCCCAGGGGGAAGGTCGACAAGCTCATAGACTTTGTGCTCTCGGATAGCGCGAAGCTCATCCTCGCAAGCAACTCGCCAGGCATTGGCATCCTCTAATGAGAGAGCCTCCCGCAATGTGCCAGGGTCAGGCGTCANACCTACTTGACCTGAATCGCCTTCCTCCCAGGGGGAAGGTCGACAAGCTCATAGACTTTGTGCTCTCGGATAGCGCGAAGCTCATCCTCGCAAGCAACTCGCCAGGCATTGGCATCCTCTAATGAGAGAGCCTCCCGCAATGTGCCAGGGTCAGGCGTCATAGAGGGGGAACTCAGTGTGGCGAGTGCACACGCCCCAGTGTCGGGCCTGACTGCCACGAGATCAGGTGCTGCGTCACAGGCGATATGGAACTCGCGAGTGACCAGGTCGTGCCCTAGAGGGCACGCTGGATGTACCTCTGAAAGCTTGGTGCGGGCACTCAGGCCTAAGGCCTTTGTGCCTAGATCACACCTCGCGATGCCGCGAGTGGAACGCCTAGGTCCGGGACCCGACGCTCACTGAACTCCGGAGTCTAGCGGTCGAAGGCGGCCCCCGGGCTCACGGGCGTAACCGGAGGTCGAGGGGCGCACCTCAGGCTCAGGGACAGGTATGACCACAGGGACAGGTACGACCACAGCTGGTGAGGGCTGAAATGAGGCAGGCGGAGATGCCGAGCAAGGAGATGAGTGTGTGGGAGACACGGGGCTGGGTGTGACAGCAGGCAAGGCTGGTCCGGACACTGAGGCAGGGGTGTCAACCGACGTAGGAACAGGAGTGGGCAAGACTGGGTCAGACGCAGGAGCAAGGGTGCCGGCAGACACAGGTGATGGTGCAGGAGGAGGCGTGAGAGAAGAGGTACGTGTGGGGTGTGAAACAGGATGTACAGGCGAGATCTCTGGACCGACGGGAATGATAGCCGGATCATCAAGGGCTGGAGATCGAGAGGGGGCTTGAGCGGACACATCATCCGGTCGAGGGATGGTCGTTGGCGTACAACTCTCCCCCATCCGCCGAGGGCCCTCACAAGAAGGGACATGGGCTGCGGAGAGGGTTGTGATCGAAGTCAGGTCACGGTACGTGAGTGACTAAAAAAACAGCGCGTCACGGGACTCAATGACGCGACGGCGAGTGGGGTCCCAAAAACGCCAGGCCTTTGATCGCGGGAAGATGCCAATGAAGGCACACAAGAAACCCCGAGGGGAGACCTTGGACGCCTGCTGGTCCTCGGTGTACCACACGGAGGCCAGGGATCCCCAGACGCGAGCGAGACGAAGGTCAGCACGGTGGTCAAACCAGAGCTTGTACGGTGTAACATGGTCCGGAAGTGGACCATGCGGTAGGCGGCTCCAGACCCAAGTCATGTAGGCAAAACCTTCGAAGGCGAAAGACTCCGGGAGACCACACTCAGACCGCATGGCACGAACCACATCCTCCATGGTGCGGTTCCAGCGCTTAGATACATCGTTCTGCTGTGGAGTAGCGGGAGCGGAGACCTGGTGAAGAATCCCATGCTCAGCAAAGAATGAGTCCATCTCGCCAAGGAACTCGCCGCCGCGATCCGAGCGAAAAGTATGTAGCATGAGGCGAGACTAACACTCAGCCATCACGAGCCAGAGCCGAACCACAAGGGCGGCGTCACTCTTCTGACGCAGATAGTAGACCCACCGCATGCGGGTGAAGTCATCAGTCAGCGTCAGAACATAACGGCCCCTCTCGGACAGGGACTCAACCGGGAGAAGACCGAGAAGGTCCGAGTGGACCAACTCGAGAGGCCTAAGCGCTCGGGAACGTGAGTTAGGGTAGGTGCACCGGTGCATCTTCCCCTGAACGCAGAAAAGACAGTCGGTCTTGGGTGGCTTCTCGAGAGAAGCCACGTCAAGACCAAGAGCAGGCTGTGTCCAAATGAGCTTTGACACAGTGTCGGAGCCCACATGACACAGACGACGATGAAGCAACCGCTGGTGTTCCGAGGATAGAACACCAGTGACAAAAACGCGACCGGATGAGGAGGGAGAGCAAGGGGAGGAGAGTCGAGCGATATGATACAAATCATCTATGACAAAAGCACGCAAAACAATGCTACGGTTGTCAGTAGCAGTCACAGTCGCTGAATCAGCGGTGTGCCTCTGGTGGCCGTCAAGGCCATCTTCTGGCCGCCTTCTCCACAGAGACCCATCAGAATGTAGGCACGCATAGAAAGCCGGCTAAGCTCAAGATCAGGCAGAAACAACACGTCAGAAAGATACAAGGGGCCAGACGGACCGTCGAAACATACAATCCCTACACCGTGGACTGGGAAGGACTGACCAGAGCCTGTACGAACAAAACGGACAGTCGTGATAGGACCAAGTATGACAAAGTCACTGCGACGGCTCGTCATGTGATGGGTGGCCCCAAAATTGATGATCCAAGTGCCACTAGAGTCACGACTGGTGGACGTCACTGTACAACGAGCAATGGAACACTCGACATCAGAGGGACGCTGAGCCGACAGTGGGGAGAAATGACGTACATCACGAAGATGAGAGTCATGAATCCAGTCAGTGCAGTCAGGCCCATCATCATCACATGCTGAAAGTGCTCCCCCACGCGCGTCATCACGAGCCACGCGAACGGACAAACAAGCAGTATGTGAACCACCCGACGATGACAACACACTCGCACCTCCCTGAAAGCGAAGCGCCAGAAGCTAACAAAGCTCGGCGATGGTGCGGTCGCGTGGGTCAGGATCGCTGTAGCTCGCCGGTGAGGACACAGGAATAGTTGCAGTCATGGCCGCCGCACGTCCCGAGGAGGGTGCGGGGGATGCGCCGGATGTGGAACGAAGAGTATGAGCAGCCTGAAGCCCACGGGTGATCCGCGCCCAGTCAAGCGACTGCTGGCACTCGGTGTAGCGATGGGTGCCTCCACAGTTGTAGCAGTGCACAGAACGGCCACTGCTACCACTGGATGACGACTGCTGCTGACCTGATCCCCGCTTCCTATTCTTCTTCTTCCCCTGGGTGGCTGCTGCAACGCCCTGTGTCTGCGTGGGTGTAGACGGGGTCAAAGAGGAGGAGGAAGATGATGTGGTCATGGTGGAGGTGGATGAGGGTGACTGCAGGAGAGAAGATGGTGGTGATGCGACGACTGCTGCAGCGAGGGAGGTCTCCTGATGCGCTACTGCTGCCTCACGGGCTGAAGTCACCTGGAGGAAAAGCTGATGCGCCCAAGGGAGCAGCTGCAGAGTGGCTGAGAAAGGCTCGAGGACAGCGTCGCTGTACCG
>SZWC01008739.1:21405-35661 GCA_023375785.1 Penium margaritaceum
GGCCTGACCACCTCGGCCATCATCTCCGACCTTCACCCGGGCTCTGCACTGGGCTATGCCATGCTTCATCACGAGCATCGGCATGCTGTCATGGCTGCACTCGCCCGCATCCCACCTGGAGCTCGTGATGCACACGCCGTCTCCGTCCGGTCCACAGCACGCCCGGAGGACCCAGCCACCCTACGCGAGGCTCGAGCCTCTTTTGAGGCCACACATTGGGATGCCGTCTGCGCCGAGGAGCTTGCTGCTATCTGGCAGTACCACGTGTACGACCTCGTTGACCTCCCTCCACGTTGGAAGGCCATTGGCGCCAAGTGGGTCCTTCCGCGCAAGTGGAAGCCTGACGGGTCCTTGGACAAGTATAAGGCCCGCCTCACAGCAAAGGGGTTTACTCAGGTCCCAGGAGTCGATTACAACTAGATCTTCGCCCTTGTCGATCGGTTCTCCCCTAGCCGAGCGCTCTTCAGCCTGGTTGCCCAGCATGGGTGGGAGCTGCATCAGATGGACGTGAGCAACGCGTTCCTCCATGGCTTACTGGAGGGTGAGAAGCTCTACATGGTGTAGCCCCCAGGCTTCGACGACGGTACTGGGAGAGTCTGGCGGCTGCGGAAGGCCCTCTATGGTCTGAAGCAGTTGCCTCGGTGCTGGAACCAGGAGATCAGTAGCATACTTCTCCGTGGCGGCCTCCAGCGCAGCACTGCTGACCCCGCACTCTTTCTCAGCCCACGAGGTCAGACCTTTACCGCAGTTCTGGTATACGTTGACGATCTCCTCATTGCGTCGCCAGACACGGCCGCCATCCAGCATGTCAAGGACTTGCTGCACGCCGCCTACCAGATGAAGGATCTCGGGTCTGCCCAAGTCTTCCTGGGTATGGAGCGCGAGCGTGATCCCTCTCAGGGCATCCTACACATCCACCAGGCTGCCTATGTGCAGACCCTGTCAGCTCGCTTTGCCGAGGACCTGCCCCTCGTGTCCAGCGCATCCTCACCCATGTCGCCCAACGGCCAGGTGAAGCTGAAGAGTCCTGACCCAGCTGTTGTGGGGGAGCCAGTTGATGTGACCACGTATCTGCGGATCATCGGGTCACTGATGTTCCTGGCGACGACGACGCGTCCAGACATCGCGTTCGCCGTCAACCTCCTGGCCTAGTTTTCTCAGGATGCGCGTCACCTCCACTTCGAGGCCGCCATTCAAGTGCTGCGCTATGTCGTCTTGACCCCTCGGCGAGGTCTCATGTTCTGCCGCCAGCCGTCCGTCGTCGCAGTGGGCTACACCGACAGCGACTGGGCGGGCAGTCCAGACGGTAAGAGTCGCACAGGCTGGATCTTCCTGATCGGTGGCACAGTTGTGTCCTGGCGCAGTGGCAAGCAGGGCTGCATTGCACGCAGCACTGCTGAGGCTGAGTACGTGGCCCTTGACTCAGGCGCATGTGAGAGTGTGTGGTTGCGTTGTTTGTTGTCCGAGTTGCGTCAGTCTGTCGCATCCATCACCTTGCAATGTGACAATGAGAGTGCCATGGCCATTGCAGACAATGACGGTGTGCATCACACTCGCACAAAGCACATCAATGTTGAGTATCACTATGTGCGTTTGTTATTGCACGACGACAACATCAGCATCGTGTGGGTTGAGACAGCACGGCAGCTGGCTGACTTCCTGACCAAGGCACTGAAGCGGGACTCGTTTAAGAAGGCTGTGAGTTCAGTCGGCGTGCGTCCGTGACTTGCTTTCTTTGTCTCTGCCTGCACTTCTGCGTGTCCTGGGGGAGTCTGTGTGTTGACCGTGTCTCTGCCCGCCCATGTACACTACGCCTGTGAGTCATGGGGGAGTGTTGGTTTTTGCGCTCATTGTGCTGTGTTGTGTCCTCTCGGCTTGTGTACATCGGCGTACAGATGACTGACGACGAGACTCGACGCTGATGGAGTGTCATCCGGTGGAGCCGACGCACGCTGAGGTCGTCTCGCAGTTCGCTAGAGCCCCCTCTCTCCGGCGACGTGTTCAGCTCTATTGGCAGGCTTCCTCGGCGGTCGCGCTGCCGGCAGTCACTGCCACCGCAGTCGTTGTCTGCATGCGTCCAGCGCGTACTGTCGTGCCTGCGTCGTCATGCGCTGCCTAGGGTCCCTGTTGCATGTTGCATGGCCCTGTTTGGCAGCATAAACTATCGTGGGCACTGCCTGGGTTCAGGCTGCCATAACTCCTCGCTACGATTTTTCTAGCAAATTCTGACCGCACGGCTGCGTTTGCAGCGTTGGTGTTATGGTATGGTCCAGTTTTCAGGCAAAACGGACGACGCCCGGGTTTTGGGCTGTCGGCCGTCTGGCAGGCCTCACCGAGAAAACCTGCCAGCCTGAAATTAGCTATTTTCTGATTGGCTGATGAACTGAGTAACAAGCTCTACAGAGCTGGGGGGGGGGGGGGCTANTTCTGAGTAACAAACCCAGAGCTTCCAGACTTAGACTCTAGAGCAGCAGACTGAGGGGGCAGCTGACTTAAGCAACGAGCGTGGAAGCCCGCACGCTGCATCAACAACGCAGCTGCCCCATCCTGCTGCCTAGTTTCCTTCTGAGTTTTCTCAATGGACATAGTCTTGAGCCCGTTTTGCATGTTGTACATTGCGTCCATCGATCGGTGCCAGACTTGTGCGTGTGACTAGTTGTAAAGTCTGGCTTGAGATTTTGCATCTCTTCTCGTTCAGACGGTGTTGTGCTTGGATGCTTGTGCACGGAGTTACGACCAAAACAATGGTTTTTGGCCGTTTCTAGGACAAACTGACACTGTTGTCTGCGTCACCCGTTGTGGGTCGCGGTAGGTATTTGTTGTGTGTGCTTGTCATTTGTCATTCATCTCTGCATTACTAAGCTATTGGAGCTTATGAGACTTCACGCATCTCCCTGGCCTAACTCTTGTTGTTTCTTGCACGTGCTTGATTGTTAGTGTGCCAGGTGACTGGATTGTGTCGCCAAGTTAGCAACAGCAAGGTTAGGAGGCTTCCTAGCCATTTCTCAGGATATCAGAGCAGCGAGGCATCCCTCGCTCAGCTGCGTAGCGGAGATGCAGCATTGGCAACAACAGTGAGAGTCAGCTAAATCCACGGTCTTGGGAGGACCCATCAAGCCATGGTGACTCGCAGCAGCAGATTGTAGCTACGGAGACACCCGAGCAACCGCATCACCAAGCCGCCACCACGGGGCAGCCAAGGGTTTCCCAACCCTCTCCAGCAGTAGTTGAGGCACATGATGTTGACATGGTATTCGTGAAGGTTCCCGAAAGCTTCACGGGGATCGCACCTACCCCCCCCCCCCCCTCGACGTGAGAGAATACAACTGCCCCACAAGACCACCATTTTTTGCATGTAAGGACTCATTAGAAAGCTCTTGCAAAACCCTATCCATGACATCCTTTCTTGGCTCATTTTGTGCACTCTAGACTCCAGGAAACGAAGCAACGCTCTGATATCGATTTTTTCCGGATCTTGGGATGAAAAGAAAACGGTGACTTTTTCTACCGTTTGAAGGTTTTCTTGGACAAAACCACTACCATTACATTCATCATTTTTTGGTGCATGATCGCTCCAGATTTCCAATCATTTGGACAATATTCATGCTAACATCATCATTGTGCATTATGACATCAGCACCAAAGCCAAGTTTTTGACAAAACATCATTTCTTGCCAACGTTCCAAATGCGCGAGAAACACCAAAGGGTATTTATTATAACAATGTTGACGTTTGGATCCATACTGAGTTGCATCGATACTGCCGGTCCTTGCCATGGGAAAGGGGCTAGGAGATCTTCCTGAGAATATGCGTAGAAGCTTCCTAGCGACACAGCCGCTGACCGGGCGTCAGTGCCCGGTCAGACGGTGATAACAGGCACAGGTCGTACACAAGACGGCAAGGGTCTGGCTAGGAGACACAAGTCAGAGTGTCATAATGCTTCAATAGCATTTGAAGAGAGGGTTACCAAACGATTGGTCCACAGCATTAATACCTTTTGCGGCGCACGGCGGGTGTCGCACGCATCAGTGCAAGGTCTGTCCTAAAACCGGCCCAAAAACACTATTTTGGCCATAACTGTGCGCAAACGAATCAGAACGCTACGTCGTCTGAACCGAAACGTGCAGGATCTCAAGCCGGACACTATGACTGGTCACATGCATGCATCTGGCATCAAACGGTAGACACTCAATGCAAAGCATGCAAATCGGGCCCACAGCCAGTCCACCGATAAAATCCTACAGAAAAACTGCAGAAGGTCCAAGACAACATCCAGGACGCTGGGGTAGTCGCCAGTCAGCTCCGAGTGGGTGGTCCACCACCTGCCGACGCGCCGGTGCCTCCTGGGTCTGCATTAGGGATTTGGACGGGCATGGACACAGCCGAGTGGTCACAGTAAACTGTACAACTTGACGGGAACGTCACAAATCACGACACCTTCCTTAGCCTCTTCTTCGGGCATCATAAGTCCACGGTTGTAGTCACTCGCGATCGACGAGCTTCATTGGACATAGGATGAGATGTGTTGCCTACAACTACATCAGACTGAGGTACTAAAGGACATCGCGGAGTTGCTTAGAGGTGATTTAGGAACCTCACAGCCGACAAGAGGAGGACCTGCTAGAGCTCCACCATGTGTTCAAAAGTCTATGACCTATACAACACAGCAACTTCAGCATCCCTCATCACATGTCGATTCTTGGGATGAGGAGGTGGTGGAGGATGACACACGTGAGGACGAGATTCGCATCCTTGAGGAGCGCATTCGTGAGCTGCATCCAGGGTCCTACCCTCTCATCCCGCAACCTTCTTGCCGTCACGACCAACGACTTCGTTCAGTAACATTCACCTTCGGTAGCATTGCTCTCACTGGTGGTCTCCCTGTTCCTAGGCCGCCATCTCCCGAGCATGAGGTTGCCTTCCCTTTGAGCGACGAGTGAAGGACTTTGAGACACCTCTACCCTGTTACGATAGTGACGAGGACTTTGATTGTCGGGAGACATTGTTTGAGGTTTGGGCCGAATCTCAGGACAGTGATCCCTACGCATGTCCGCGATCTCATCCCTGATAGATTGATGAACCTGGGTGATGTGGCCCCCCGGGTGATAGTGTGTCACCAGGCAAGATCAAGCGAATCAGGAGGTGGCTGCAAAAACTCCAAGTAACCCAACAGAAGCCCTAACCACAGCTACGCATGGAGACCAGAAACATGATGCTGAGAGATGGACCCAATCCTCCACCAAAGTAGGGGCCTCTTGTAGCCAAGGAGAAGCATCCTGCACGTGTGCGCCACAACAACAACTCTCCTGGCAACGCCTACAAGTCCCTGGGTGCAAAGCCACCTCTTCTCTACTACTGTCAGCACAATGCCGCTCCCTTGCGCGAGTAGACCACTGCTCCCTCCGGTCCCCAAACCACTGGGGCTGATTCTGCGGTAAAGGGAGCCCACTTGTCCCTGACAAAGGGACTCCAAAGACGGGAGGCCACTCCAAAGGACTCAAGGTAGAGCAGCTACCTTGACGTCCCACATAGGGCAGCGACGACTAATCTCCTGATCTGCTTGGAGAAATTTGGCGGAACAACATGCACATCTGAGGAAGAAGAGCGCCCGACGTCTTGGTATAGGCAAAGGGGGCCCTATCTTGCGCCCCGAAAGAAACGCCACCTCCCTATCAATACAGCAACAAGAGCTGCAACCAGGCAAACGCCTGAAAATCCCCATCCTGAATACCCACTGCTATAGGAGATGACTGGATGAGACCAAGGAAGGCCTCCTCGTCAGCATCGTCAAACCGGTCTAGTGTCTGTAGCCACAAGGACTCCGGGGGTAAGGAACGCATCCAAAAGGCCGCAAATGCTGCCGGCGAGTCGTCGCCTGAGCAATGCGAAAGCAGGCACTTGCGGGGCTGGACATGCAACCTCTGGCTATCTACAGCCTCCATCATGGCGGCAAAGGCTGTCCGCAACTTGGAGTGGGACGCGCACAGGGACATATCATCCTAAAGTGCCCCAATGTGACCCTGACCAACCAATGCAAGCACACCCGCCTCATGCACCGGAAGAAGAGCTAGATCAGAAGCATCGGACCGCCGCCACCCCACACGAGCTCTCTAAGAAGGCTGAACGCGTATAGCATACGCAGAGAGCTCTCTGCATATGCTATATTGAAGCTTCCTAGCTTCAATATAGCATATGCAGAGAGAAAATGACAACTGACAGGTCCAGGGCATGAATACCTGCCGCGGCGCACGGCGGGTGTCGCACGCGGCAGTCCAAGAGCTGTCCTAAAACCGGCCCAAAACCACTGTTTTGGTCGTCACTCTGCGCACACATGTCAGAATCCTACGCCGTCTGAACCTAGACGTACAGAATCAAAAGACAGACGCAGCGACCGGTCACATGCATGCATCCATCGACTGGCAGCGAGTATACAATGCAAAAACATGCAAATGGGCCTCATGCCCAGTCCGCCGAAAGGCGCCTGCAAGACGTAGAAGGCACAGCAAGGAGTCCCGGTGACATGTGGGGCTCTAGAACAGTGGTCGGTCAGCTCCAGACGGGTAGTCCACCGCATGTCGTCGCGCCGGTGTCACCAGGGCCGCCTGCCTCAGGGATCTGCACGAGTATGGACACGGCCGAGTGGTCACAGTAAACTGTACAGGAACGGCACAAAGCACAACACTCCCCCATGACCCGATGGTACGCATGTCCATACGCGTGCAGCACTGGTACAACCACATAGTGAGTGACACACACAGATGAGACGGCAACGTACATCCCACACTCAGCCACTGTCACGCACGGGGCGAAGCCCAACAGAACAAATGGCCACCAGGAACTTTCCGCGGGCAAGCGCCTTCGTCAAGAAATCAGCTCGCTGCAAGTCAGTGCCAACCCACATGATGGAGATCACGCGTCGCTCCACCAGATCACGAACGAAGTGATGCTCAACCGCAATGTGCTTTGTGCGAGCATGGAAAACACCAGAGTTCTCCGCAATGGCGAGAGCACTCTGGTTGTCGCAACGTAGCACAATGGCGGGTACTGACTGCCCAAGCTCAAAAGACAAGCGCTGCAGCCAAACTGCCCCAGCAGCCCCTGCCCCCAAAGCCACATACTCTGCCTCCGACGAGCTACGTGCGATGCAGCCCTGCTTCCCGCTTTGCCAAGACAAAGCGGTACCACCGAGCAGCAACACGTAGCCAGTGCGACTGCGCCCGTTAGGACTCCAAGCCCAGTCGCTGTAAGTGTAGCCGTCAAGAACCACCGAACACTGCCGACGAAAGCAGAGTCCGAGATACGGCGTGGAGACCACGTACCGTACCACTCGCACAGCCGCGTGAAGAGCTCTCGCACGTGGAGCCTACAAGAACTGAGTAAGGAGGTTGACGGCGAACGCGATGTCGGGACGCGTGGTAGTGGCCAGGTACATCAAACATCCGATAAGACGGAGGTACAATGTAAGCCGGGCAGTGCCAACGGCACTGATTACGGCTTGTGGCTTCCTTGAATGTATGATCTGACTGTGGATTTGGAATTTACAGGAAAAACCGTGTGAGATTGACCCAAGAACGGGGTCGATCCATCAAGAATTCAGGAAGATACGCCCGGCCAAAGGTTGGACCAGCCGAGGGGAAAAAGGTGACGGGAAATCGTCCCCAAAGACTGAGGCTCGACCCTCGGAAGACCCAACAAAGCCGAAGCGCACCTTGGGGCCCGGATAGTCAATGAGTCAAGGATCATTGAGGGCCAAGGGCGCTTCGGAATGACGCCCCGACGTGTTATTACCAGCAAGGGCGCTTCGGGCGGCCGTCACCGCCGCTAGTGGTGCTGCCAGCGGCAGATTGCCGTGGTTCACGGAAATGGCCATATCTCGGCCGTTCCTCCACGGAATGATGCGATTCTTGGTGCGTTGGAAATCTGGGAAGATGAGCTACGTGATGCTGAGGCAATAACGCTCATCCCAAGCCCGTACGGAGCCACGCACGGCTCGGCGACCTCGGGTCGCCTAACATGTGTCATCATGTACATATAGTCTTGTATGTTGACACTTGAATAACAAGTACAGTTTACTCCCACTGTGCCACACGTGTTCCCGTGCTCCCCCAAGACAATCCTACGCTTCCGCAACGCTGGGTTGGTGTGCACCGGCCTCCCCTTGGTCGCCGTTGCCACCGGTTGGTGCCTCCACCATCCGGTTGAGGCTAGCACTCCGAGCCCGGTTCACACTTGGTATCAGAGCCACCCTTGGCTCAGGGGCACAATCATCTACGTGGCAACCTCTCCTGGTCAGCGTAGACCAGCACGCATCTTGTCTCTTTGGCGGATCCGTGCCCAAGGCCAACCACGCACTCCGGTGACAAGGCGGTAACCGGAGGACCCGTTGAGGAAGAAGTTGCACCGGACGCAAAGATGACTTCATCCGGCTCGTCCTCACTGGCTGCGGCGTTTGACACGCAAGGCGAAGTGACAGCAGCCGCAGCGTTGCAGAAGTTGCTCGCCGACATGCAGGCCAAGATGGACGTGTTGGAGAAGCAAAACGAGTATCTCAATCAAGAGCTTGCGAAGCGTCCAGTGACAACACCAGTGGCAGTTGCCACCGCTAACGTACCTGCGGTGGGCGTCCCGAGCCCGCCCAAGCCGGAGTCATTTGACCCATCGAAGAAGGATGGGCCAGCTCCGCACGCTTGGATACTCGGACTGGAATTGTACTTCACCGCCATCGGCGTGGATGCCTCAAGGTACGAGGCGCGTCGCGACTATGCCGTGACCCTATTGAGAGGGGCATCGTTGGATTGGTGGGCCGATGTGATGCGGTCCAATCCACAAGGCAGTGGAGCAGCAATGGTCGCCGACATTGCGGCCGCGACCGGAATCTCAACCCCATCGGCTCCAACGTGTAGCAGTGGCAACCCTACCCTGAAATGGCAGACCTCGTGGAAGGAGTTCACGGAGTCATTCATCAAGCGCTTCACCGTGGGTGACGTGAGGAACAACGCGCGTGCCAAGCTGCGTCGGCTTCGCCAAACTGGCGGCGTCGCCGAATACACCCGCAGGTTTCGTGAGATCGTTGCCAACTGTGGCTTCGACTCCCACGAATTGTGCTTCCACTACAGCAACGGCCTCAAGAACGACGCCCGCGCTGTGACGGTGATGCACGAACTCAACGACGACCTGTCGGCAATGATTGCAGCAGCCGAACGGTACGATTCGCGCGTACAACAGGCTCATGCCAACAGCCACAACTCTTTTGGTGGTGGTTATGGCAAGTGGGCCGAGAGTGACGTCACGCCCATGGAGATCGGAGCGTTACAACAGCGCAAGTGCTACAACTGTGGCAAGCCTGGCCACATTGCGCGTGACTGTCGGAGTCCAAGGAAGGGTGACGGCAAGGGTAAGCGGCAAGGGAAGGGGAAGCAAGCCACGAAGGAAGCAGATAAGGCAACAAAGGAGTTGGGAAACGAGGAGAGCCGGGAGTAGATGGCATTACTCCTGGCTCCTCTCAGCCCAAACCGCCAGTTGACCGCCCACCCGAACGCCTTGCGGCAGTTAAGGGGGTTTCCGAGGTCAAGGCATGGGACACGGGGTATGAGGAGGAGCAGCCCACACTTCTCTTGGAGGCGCGAGTGAAAGGCGTCAAGGGGAAGGTGGGGAGCCTGCTGGATTGTGGCGCAAGCCACAGTTTCGTGAGCATGGAGTGTGCTCGGAAGTGGGGCCTTGCGCTCACGAGCAAGAAGCGGACCGCTAACCAAGTGGACGGCACGATTGAAGTGGGTTACCTGGCCCGTCCCCTCTCCATTCGCGTGGGGAAGCTTCGCATAACGACCGTATACCGGGTGTGCCCGATGAAGGATTACGATGTGATCCTCGGTCGTGACTTCCTCCACAAGTACAACCCTGTCGTCAATTGGGAGGCGCGCACCGTCTCAGTCAAGCTCGGAGACAAGGAGTATCCCCTGCCTACGTGGTCCGAGGAAGAGGCCACGGAGGAGGAGACTTGCGAGGAGGAAGCGCCGCAGCAGTCGGTGCCTCGCAAGGAGGAATCGGCGCCTATGATGCTGAATTTGGTGCAGCTCAAGCGCGCGATTCGAAAAAGGGAGCAGATTTTTTTGGCGTTCGTGCGAGACCTGGAAGACGATTTCGACGAACCAGAGGACGTGGCGCCTGCTGTGGCGCATGGGGCGACTCGTAAGCAGCCGGGGGCCCAAGGCAAGTTTGCCGCGGTGCCCGAGGGGCTTCGGAAGGTGTGTACGGAGTTTGAGGACGTGTTCCCCGACACCCTCCCGGCGGGTCTGCCACCAAAGCGGGACGTGGACCATCGCATCGACCTCAAACCTGGAGCGCGCCCGCCTGTTTGTGCAACGTACCGCATGAGCGACGCGCAGCTGCAGGAGCTCAAGAAGCAGCTGACCGAGATGACGGAGCAGGGTTTCATCCGCCCATCCTCGTCTCCTTACGCTGCACCTGTCTTGTTTGTGCAGAAAAAGACGGGGGAGATGCGCATGTGTGTGGACTACCGGGCGTTGAACGAGTTGACCATCAAGAACCGGTACCCGCTTCCACGAGCTGAGGAGCTTTTCGATCAGCTTCGTGCGGCTCGCTTCTTCACAAAGATCGACCTCCGTTCCGGCTACCACCAGATCCGCATCGCAGCAGATGATGTGGAAAAGACGGCCTTCCGTACCCGCTATGGTCACTATGAGTTCCTCGTGATGCCTTTCGGGTTGACCAATGCGCCGGCCACGTTCATGGCGGCAATGAACAACATCTTCAGGTCGTATTTGGATGACTTCATGGTGGTGTACCTCGACGACATCTTGGTGTATAGCAGGACGGCGGCGGAGCATGAGGAGCATGTGAAGAAGGTCCTCGAGATTTTGAGGAAGGAGAATTTTTTTGCAAAACTCTCTAAGTGTGAGTTAGCGGTGGGTAAAGTTGAATTCCTTGGACACATCATTGGCAATGGACAGATTGCCATGGACCCGCGCAAAGTGTCGGCCGTACAAGAGTGGCCAAAGTTGCGTAATGTGCATGATGTGCAAGTGTTCCTTGGTTTTTGCAACTACTACCGCAGGTTTGTCCTTGGCTACGCGGGAGTGTCAGCGCCACTCTCCAATCTCACTCGCAAGGTTCGCGAGTGGAGTTGGGGAGTTAGCGAACAAGAAGCCTTTGAGAATCTCAAACGGGCTCTGACCTCCGCGCCGGCCTTGCACTTGGCCGACAGCGGCCGTGAGTTTGAAATGGCGACAGATGCATCGGACCTGGCCATTGGTGGAATCCTTTTGCAGGACTTTGGCAACGGGTCGCAGCCGGTCGCCTACTACTCGTGCAAGTTGCGTGGGGCGGAGCTGAACTATGCCACCCATGACAAGGAGATGCTCACCGTGGTCGCAGCCTTCAAGAACTGGCAGTGCTACCTCGAGGCGCGGAAGTGCACGGTCTACACCGACCACCACGCGTTGAAGTACTTCAAGACGCAGCCGAACCTGAGTCGACGGCAAGCGCGTTGGGTGTAGTACCTCGAGTCGCACTTTGACTACGAGATCGTGTACCGGCCGGGTCGCATCAACCCAGCCGACGCACTCTCAAGGCAACCGGACCTGATGATGCGGGTCGTGTCTCTCACCATCCACGAGGATGCCTTCCTTGTGAAGCTCTTCACGGAGGGATACGAGGTGCATGGGGAGTACGACGCTCGGAGATTTTTCTTCGAGGCGCCGTATTGGCGACGGCGCGGCACGCAACAGGTGGTGGTTCCCGCGGTGCCCGCACTTCGGCAGCTGATTTTGGAGGAGTGCCATGACAGTGGCCCGAGCGGTCACTTCTCCGTCGACAAGACATTGAAGACGGTGGCTCGCTTCTTTTGGTGGCCNACCATGTCGTCGGAGGTGGCTGAATTCTGCCGGAGTTGTGACGTGTGCCAACGCCACAAGGCGAGGAGGACAAAGACCCCGGGTCTCCTCCAACCCTTGCCCATCCCCGAGCAGCCGTGGCAGGACATCTCTATGGATTTCATCACGGGTTTGTCCACGACAGCGGCAGGCCACAATGCGGTGTTGGTGGTGGATCGCTTCAGCAAGATGTCGCACTTCATTGCGACGCGTGATACGGTGAGCGCGGAAGGCACGGCTCGGCTGTTCCTCGAGCACGTGGTGCATCTTCATGGCGTGCCACGGTCCATTGTGAGCGACCGTGACCCGCGTTTCACAAGCAAGTTCTGGCGAGAACTCATTGAGCGGTACGGCAGCAAGGTGCAGTTGTCGACCAGTTTTCATCCCCAAACTGACGGGCAAACGGAGCGGACGAACCAGACGTTGGAGCAGCTCCTCCGTACAGTGGGTGATCCGGACGAGATGGCGTGGGACCAGCGATTGCCGGTCGCTGAACTGGCGTACAACTCTGCCACGTCCGCCTCCACCGGCAAGGCGCCATTTGAGGTGGTGAACGGGACGGTGCCCGCCACGCCCCTCAGTTTGCACGTCGCAAGCAACCTGCCCGCGGTGGAGTCTACCGCACGCGACTTCAAGCAGATTTGGGCGGGACGCGACATGCATTAAAGAAGGCGCAAGAGCAGCAGAAAGTGCAAGCGGACCGCCGATGCGTGGACGCAACATTCAAGGTCGGTGATCGCGTGCTTCTCAACAGCGCGCATGTCAAGCTTCGCGGGGTCCGGTCGGACAAGTTGAAACCCCGGTGGCTTGGTCCGTTCGAGGTGCTCGAAATGCGGACACCCGTGGTGGCACGGTTGGCTCTCCCGCCTTCCATGCCAGTCCATGATGTGTTCCACATCTCCAAGCTCAAGCTCTACCATGATCCGGCTGAGCATTTCCCTGGCCGCAGTTCTGAACCTCCCCCTCCGGTGGAGATCGAGGGCGAGCAAGAGTTTGAGGTGGAGGCAATCCTTGACCACCGTCGTCGTGGCCGTGGATGGGAGTACCTGGTGAAATGGAAGGGCTACGACGCAGCCCAAAACTCATGGGAGCCGGCCCGCAACTTCAATGTTGGCGGGGTGAATGCCATCCTCCGGGACTATCAAGAGCGAACTGGGACGGCTCGCTCCTAAAGGGGGGGTAGTGTAAGCCGGGCAGTGCCAACGGCACTGATTACGGCTTGTGGCTTCCTTGAATGTATGATCTGACTGTGGATTTGGAATGTACAGGAAAAACTGTGTGAGATCGACCCAAGAACGGGGTCGATCCATCGAGAATTCAGGAAGATACGCCCGGCCAAAGGTTGGACCAGCCGAGGGGAAAAAGGTGACGGGAAATCGTCCCCAAAGACTGAGGCTCGACCCTCGGAAGACCCAACAAAGCCGAAGCGCACCTTGGGGCCCGGATAGTCAATGAGTCAAGGATCATTGAGGGCTAAGGGCGCTTCAGAATGGCGCCCCGACGTGTTATTGCCAGCAAGGGCGCTTCGGGCGGCCGTCACCGCCGCTAGTGGTGCTGCCAGCGGCAGATTGCCGTGGTTCACGGAAACGGCCATATCTCGGCCGTTCCTCCCCGGAATGATGCGATTCTTGGTGCATTGGAAATCTGGGAAGATGAGCTACGCGATGCTGAGGCAATAACGCTCATCCCAGGCCCGTACGAAGCCGCGCACAGCTCGGCGACCTCGGGCAGAGTTGCCCTCGATGCCCGATGGAGGAGACCTACATCGGCATCGGCACATCGATAGGCATCGATGGGACATCGATGCCGATGGCGCACCCGAGGGGCAGTCGGGTCCAGCCGACTGCGGAGTTTCACCGCCCGGGCACCGACCACCCAGAATCTCGCGGGGATGTCGGAGGGGTTGAGTTCAATTTTTTGAGTTGCACGTTATGACATGCACGCACCGCCCATGTACAGCCACTGCATGCCACGCAGTCATGCCATGTGGCATGACTCAGGTCTAACATCCAATGAGGATGCACGGCATCTACCAACATGACGTGGTTGCTGGAATGCAACCATAGATTGACATCCAACTGTCATTCCACCCTGGCTATGTGGATGCTTCATTCAGCATGAACCATGTTGTACCTCGTACAAAAGCATATTTCGAGCCTTACCTGCTTTTGCGGATCATTAGGTGTCCACATGCACCGAACCTATGAATCAATCTACACCGTCGATCAATGCATTGATGTCCGGCGGACATCTATTAATCGATCGACGGTGTCGATCGATTCTTCGATCAACGCCATGGCGGACAGTGTCGAATTGACACTGTCCGGCATCCCCCACCTTCCCTTCCGTATTTCGCAACAGTTTG
>SZWC01008739.1:39010-78673 GCA_023375785.1 Penium margaritaceum
CGTCGATGTCCCCTGGCCCTAATCCATCGATGGGTCGATGTCCATCGATGGACATCGATGTTCGATGGGCAGAGGTCAACACTGACCTCGGGTCGCCTAGGATGTGTCATCATGTACATATAGTCTTGTATGTTGACACTTGAATAACAAGTACAGTTTACTCCCACTGTGCCACACGTGTTCCCGTGCTCCCCTAAGACAGTCCTACGCTTCCGCAATGCCGGGTTGGTGTGCACTGGCCTCCCCTTGGTCGCCGTTGCCACCGGTTGGTGCCTCCACCATCCGGTTGAGGCTAGCACACGGAGCCCGGTTCACATACAAGGTCACGTCCACTGTCTCCCCCAGCTGTGTAGGGTCATCCACCTTCAGGGCATCCTACCCATCAGGTATGAGTGGTGTGAAAGCAGTGGGCACAGCACCAAGGAGATCGCTAAAGCGCTCCCCCACGACTCGTGCGTATCGGGCCTGATGCAGCAACAGTGTCCGATGTCTGCGATCTCGCACAATCTCCATACCAAGAAACACCGATGCAGGACCAAGGTCCTTCATCCTGTAGGCGGTCTGCAGGACAGCCTTGGCCTCCTTCACGGCCTCCAGCAACGGAGACGCAATCAGAAGGTCATCAACATAGACCAGGATGGCGGTAAACCGCTCGGGTGTCGGTAGGATGAAGAGTGAGGGGTCTGCCTCGCTCTGTACGTATCCTACGCGAGTCAAGGTGCCAGTGATCTCCCGGTTCCAACACCGTGGAGACTGCTTGAGGCCGTACAAGGACTTGCGCAAGCGCCAGACCTTGTCACCGTCCTCAAAGCCTGGTGGCTAAGCCACGTAGATCTCCTCATCCAAAGAGCCATGGAGGAACGCGTTGTTCACATCCATCTGGTGTAGTTCCCAGTCATGCTGAGCTACTACACCGAACAGAGCTCGAGCTGAGGTCATGCGGCTGACAGGGGCAAAGGTGTCAGTGTAATCAACTCCCTCAATCTGAGAGAACGCCTTGACGACCAAGCGGGCCTTGTAGCGTTCCAGTGAGCCATCCGGCTTCACTTTCTTGCAAAAGACCCACTTGACCTGAATCGCCTTCCTAACAGGGGGAAGGTCGACCAGCTCGCAGACTCCGTGCTCTCGGATAGCGTGAAGCTCATCCTCGAAAGCAGCTCGCCAGGCATCAGCATCCTGCGATGAGAAAGCCTCCCTCAATGTGCCCGGGTCCGGCGCCATAGAGGGGCAACTCTGCGTGGCAAGTGCACACGCCTCAGTGTCTGGCCTCACGGCCACGAGATCAGCTGCTGCGTCACAGGCGATATGGAACTCGCGAGTGACCAGGTCGTGCCCTATGGGGCACGCTGGGTGTACCTCTAAAAGCTCAGTGCGGACACTCAGGCCTAAGGCCTTTGTGCCTGGATCACCGCTCGCGATGCTGCGAGAGGAACGTCTGGGTCTGGAACCCGATGCTCGCTGAGCTCCAGAATCCAGTGGTCGAAGGCGGCCACCGGGCTCACGGGAGTAACCGGAGGTCGAGGGGCGCACCTCAGGCTCAGGAACAGGTACGACCACAGGGACAAGTACGACCACAGCTGGTGAGGGCTGAGACGAGGCAATCGGAGATGTCGTGCGCGGAGATGCATGTGTGGGGGACAGTGAGCTGGGGATGACAGCGGGCAAAGCTGGCCCGGACACTGAGACAGGAGTGTCAGCCGACGTAGAGACAGGAGTGGACTGGGCTGGAACGGGGGTGCCAGTGGACACAAATGGTGATGCAGGAGGAGGCGTGGGAGCAGCGGTATCTGTGGGGTGCGAAGCGGGCTGGACAGGCGAGATCTCTGGACGAACGACAATGATAGCCGGATCATCAAGCGCTGGAGATCAAGAGGGGACTCGAGCGGACACATCAACCTAGCGAGAAATGGTCGCTGGCGAAGAGGTCTCCCCCATCCGCCGAGGACCCTCACAGGAAGGGACATGAGGTGCAGAAAGCGTTGTGATCGAAGTCAGATCACAGTATGTGAGTGACTAAAAAAACAGCGCGTCACGGGACTCAATGACACGACGGCGAGTGGGGTCCCAAAAGCGCCAGGCCTTCGACTGCGGGGAGATGCCGATGAAGGCACACAAGCGACCCGAGGGGAGACCTTGGACTCTTGCTGGTCCTCGGTGTACCATACGGAGGCCAGGGATCCCCAGACGCGTGCGAGACGAAGATCGGCACGGTGGCCAAACCAGAGCTCGTACGGCGTAACATGATCCGGAGGCGGACCATGCGGGAGGCGGTTCCAGACCCAAGTCATGTAGGCAAAGCCCTCGAATGCGAAGGACTCCGGGAGACCGCCCTCAGACCGCATGGCGCGGACCGCATCCTCCATGGTGCGGTTCCAGCGCTCAGATACACCGTTCTGCTGTGGGATAGGAGGAGCGGAGACCAGGTGAAAAATGCCGTGCTCAGCAAAGAAGGAGTCCATGTCGCCGAGGAACTCGCCGCCGTGATCCGAGCGAAAGGTATGTAGCGTGTAGCGAGACTGACGCTCAGCCATCACGAGCCAGAGACGAACCACAAGAGCGGCGTCGCTCTTCTGACGCAGACTGTAGACCCACCGCATCCGGGTGAAGTCATCAGTCAGCGTCAGAACATACCGGCCCCTCTCGGACAGCGACTCGACCGGGAGAGGACCGAGCAGGTCCGAGTGGACCAACTCGAGGGGCCTCAGCAACCGGGAACACGAATCAGGATAAGTGCACCGGTGCATCTTACCCTGAGCGCAAAAAAGACAGTCGGTCTTGGGTGGCTTCTCGAAAGAAGCCACGTCAAGACCAAGAGCGGGCTGTGTCCGGATGAGCTTCGACACAGTGTCGGAGCCCACGTGACACAGACGTCGGTGAAGCAACCGCTGGTGTTCCGGGGATAGAACACCAGTGACAAAAACGCGACCAGAGGAGGAGGGAGAGCAAGGGGAGGAGGGCCGAGCAATGAGATACAAATCATCTACGACTGAAGCACGCAGGACAATGCTACGGGTGTCAAGAGCAGTCACAATCGCTGAATCAGCGATATGCTCAACGAAGAGACCCATCAGAGTGCAGGCACGCACAGATAGCAGACTGAGCTCAAGATCAGGCACAAACAGCACGTCAGAAAGATACAGGGGGCCAGACGGACCATCGAAGCATACCACCCCAACACCGTGAACCGGTAAGGACTGACCAGAACCTGTACGAACAGAACGGACAGTCGTGACAGGACCAAGTACCACAAAGTCACTACGACGACACGTCATGTGGTGGGTGGCACCGGAATCGATGATCCAAGTGCCACCGGAGTCACGACTGGTGGACGTCACTGTATAACGAGCAATAGAACACTCGGCATCAGAGGGGCGTTGAGCCGTCAGTGGGAAGGAACGACGTACATCACGAAGGTGAGACTCATGAATCCAGTCAGTGCAGTCATGCCCATCACCATCACACGCGGACTGTGCTCCCCAACACGTGTCATCACGAGTCACGAGGACGGACGAACAAGCAGTCTGTGACCCACTCGATGATGAAAACACACTTGCACCTCCCTGAAAGCCAAGCGCCAGAAGATGACGAAGCTCGGCGATGGTGCGGTCACGTGGGTCTGGATCACTGCTGCTTGCTGGTTAGGATGCAGGAACAGCTGCAGTCGTAGTCGCCGCGCGTCCGGAGGAGTGTGCGGTCGACGTGCCGGAGGTGGTGCGAGCAGCATGGGCAGCCTGAAGTCCGCGAGTGATGCGCTCCCAGTCGAGCGGCTGCAGGCACTCGGTGTAGCGATGGGCACTCCACAGTTGTAGCAGTGCACAGAACGGCCACTGCTACCTCTGGATGACGACTGCTACAGACCCGATCCGCGCTTCGTATTCTTCTTTTTCCCCTGGACAGCTGCTGCAATGCCCTACGTCTGCGTGGGTGTAGACGGGGTCGAAGAGGAGGAGAAAGATGAGGTCGTGATGGAGGAAGGTGAGGGTGACTGCAGGAGGGAAGATGGTGGTGAGGCGAGAACTACTACAGCAAGAGAAGTCTCCTGATGTGCTACTGCTACCTTGCGGGCCGACGTCACCTGGAGGAAAAGCTGATGGGCCCAAGGGAGCAGCTGCAGGGTGGCTGAGAAAGGCTCGAGAGCACCGTCGCTGTACCGTGTGAATGTATCGGTGTACTCCAGGCGAACTCCGAGCATGATCGTCCAAAGCGCCCACAGCTGTGTGCCCCCTGAGGTCCCCAGGCGCGTGTAGGTACGCATGGCGCGTCGCCAGTAATCCGCTGCAGGCTCCGCTGGTCCCTGACGGAGAGAGTGGAAAGCACGAATGTGTGACGCACGCGTGGCGTGCGTCTCTGCGACCAGTAGGGACAACGCCAGATCCCAACCTCCACGAGGATGAGCTCCGGTACCTGTGCGAGCCTCGCCGAGAAAGGGACGGAAGTCAACGACGGTCTCGCGTGGCATGGCGTAGAGAAGCCCTTGCATGGCCCGGGCTGCTGTCAGCACCTGTGCTGGATCTGTAGACTGGTATGGGCTGTGGTAGTAAGGCCACACTCCCTCAGAAGTGGCCCACACCTGAAACATGATCTCCCAGTAGTCAAATCCATCCTCGCTGATGTACCGTGGAGGTGGTGCCTCAAAGTCGTTTGGCTGGCGCTCAGTGGGGAGAGCAGCCGCAGGCTGAGGAGGGCGAGTGACGGGAAAAACTCCTGGAAGGGGGTGATCACTGGGGAATTCAGGTGACAGCCGTATCGGGGACACGGGTGGAGGTCGGATACCCGTCTGCAACTGACGGAGGCGCTCCTGTAGAAGACGAATCTCCCGCTCCTGGGAGTCATCCTCGAAGCCTGGCATGAATGGCTCGTCGTCAAGGAGGTTCGCAGGTGGTGGGGAAACCACACCAAGAGGTGAAGCAGGCGGGGCACCTGTCACGGGCACCTGAGCCGAGTGCTGGGTGGAGGCCGCAACGCCGGCAGCTCCCTCAGAAATCCGCGGAGGAGCCGTGGACTGAGCGCGCAGGAGCTCAGTCAGCGTGCGGATCGCGTCGGTCTGCTCTCGCTGCAGATGACGCATCTCCTCCTGCTGGCTGCGCAGGTCCTCAATGGCCTGCGAGCGAGGGCTCAATACCCCTGAAGAAGAGGAGGAGGGATCACCTGGTCCCTTGTCCTTGTCGTCGGGCGAACTCATGTCACCGCTCACTATGGGACGACAGGTCAATTTTGCCGGAATTCAAAACCGTCTGCGTTACTCAAGGAGTTGAAACGCTGGCAACTTTTGACTTTTCGGTTGAAACTTTGGGTAAGTGTAATGCTGACATCAGCAAGTGGTTGCTGACGTCAGCACGACCTGATGACGTCAGCAACCAACAATGCTGACGTCAGCTCGTCCCGCCCCCTTTTTTTTTCTTCACGGTTTTTCCGCTGCGCGGTGGCGCGCGGCAGCTCCGCGGAAGCTGCGCAGCAGCTTCCGCCCAGCTGCTGCTGCAGCTGTGCTGTCAACTGCAGCAGCAGCTGCGTAGCTGCGTGTGCAGCGGTGGCAGCGGCGGCTGCGCTGCTGCTGCTGCTGCTGCGCGCGGCGGCTGCTGCTGCGCGCGGCGCTGCTGCTGCGCGCTGCAGCTGCTGCGGGCTGCCGCCGCTACGCGCTGCTGCTGGCTGCCGTCGCCGCGCGCTGCTGCTGCTGCCACTGCTGTGCTGCTGCTGCCGCCGCGACTGCCGCTGCTGCTGCTGTGCCGCTGCTGCTGCTGCGCTGCTGCTGCCGACGCCGCTGCTGCGCTGCTGCTGCCGCCGCTGCTGCCACGCTGCTGTGGCGGCCGCTGCTGCTGCGCTGCTGTTGCGCTGCTGCCACCGCCGCCTCTGCTGCTACTGCTCTGCTGCTGCGGCTGTGGGGGGGGAGTGGCGGCTGCACGCACCGCAGCCGCCACACACTCTGCGTGGCGGTACGCGCTCCTGCTGCTGCCTCAGCAACTGCGATCTCACGTGGTGGGTGGGGTACGCGGACGGGGAACGGCCGTCTCCAACAGGTCACGGAAGATCTGCTGCAGCGGTGACTCTCACTGCTGCTGCTCTGCTGCGTCTCTGTTGCGCAGCTCAGTGAGAACTATCTCACTGCTGTGATACCATGAGAAAGTGCGTAGAAGCTTCCTAGCAACACGGCCGATGACCGGGCGTCAGTGCCTAGTCAGACGGTGACGACAGTCACAGGTCGTACACACAACGGGAAGGGTTTGGCTAGGAGACACAAGGCACAGTGTCAGAATGCTTCAATATAGCATATGTAGAGAGAAAATGACAACTAACAGGTCCAGGGCATAGATACCTGCCGCGGCGCACGGCGGGTGTCGCACGCGGCAGTCCAAGAGCTGTCCTAGAACCGGCCCAAAACCACTGTTTTGGCCGTAACTCTGCGCACATATGTCAGAATCCTACGCCGTCTGAACCTAGACGTGCAGAATCAAAAGACAGACGCAGCGACTGGTCACATGCATGCATCCATCGACTGGCAGCGAGTATACAATGCAAAAACATGCAAATGGGCCTCATGCCCAGTCCGCCGAAAGGCGCCTGCAAGACGTAGAAGGCACAGCAAGGAGTCCCAGTGACATCTGGGGCTTTGGAACAGTGGTCGGTCAGCTCCATACGGGTAGTCCGCCGCCTGTCGTCGCGCCGGTGTCACCAGAGCCGCCTGCCTCAGGGATCTGCACGAGTATGGACACGGCCGAGTGGTCACAGTAAACTGTACAGGAACGACACAAAGCACAACAGCACTCATCCTCAAGCGTCTCTCCTTCACTGCCTGAAACATGCAGTTCCTCTCAGCCTCGTTGAAGTGTTGCGGATTGGATGTCTAGACGAAGATGCACGGCTAGAATCATCCCAACCCCTCTGAGAGGCGCCCCCTCAGATACCCTCATTCCGAACTAGAGCGGCTGCAACGCCTCCCCTACCCTCTCCTCCCGCTTGAGTAGAAGCCGACCTGCCAAACTGGACAATACCTCCCTGACTGCAATGGACCGCACGCCATCCTCCTCCAACTCCCCCTTCAAGAGGGAGATCAACCTACTCCGACCGAGCCACCGTGCCACGGGATCACCCTCATGACAGCTGTGAGGAGGCTCTCCACCCCCGATGGTTGGTCTAACATGAGATTCCGTAGTAGATCTAGCATTTGCCCCTTAGGTCCCGCTGTTGAATCCCAGCGCCTGTCCCCAAGCGCCTCCTCCACCAAAATCCTCTGAGATGCCGATCCCTGCGTCCTGCTGCACAATGAATGTGTTGACCAACGGGGATATAGGAGACTCCGGTGGAGGGTGTTGCTCGCGGAGGGCTGTGAGTGTCGACCCGGACCGGCAGCTAGAGGCACTGCACCTAAGCTGTATGGCACGACTCGTTGAAGCCGTGTGGCAAACTGCCTGCGTAGTTGAGACAATACCCACAACTGCTCTTCTGCCTTAGCATGCCCACAATCAGAAAAAGTTGGCTTAGTATACCTCCTTCTCTTAGCAACATAAACTTCTCAGATGTTTCTGGGAGAAGGAAGGATTCTTATCCCAATACTGATAGACCATGATGGGCTATACAAATGCCTCTTTTTCCATCTTGCTGAAGCACTTCCACCCTCCCGCACTGTCGATGCCAGAACTGTGCAAACGTAGGTCACATCATGCTGGGAATCGACATTCCATGATGTTATTCCCAGCATGCTCGGATACAAGTGCAGTATGTTTCTGGATATGTTATGCAAATGCTGCACATGTGCACGTGCTCGGTAGACTCTTCGTGGCCAACAATGTTCTCCTGAGAACAGCCTTGGCCACTCCGCAATTCAGTACTTTTCTTCATTGATGAGCCCAGGTAACACTAGAGGCTTCCTTCAGCTGTCAGCATCCCTCCTGAGTGTGTTCGCCTGATGCCATAGTGAAGAGCAAGGTTGGTTGTTGGAAGTTCATGAACTCTCTTGAGGTAAATTGAAAGGAAGTAGTGGCAGGTCCGTCCACCACAAAGGCAGGACAACTGACTAACAGATCAACTATAGACTGATCAACCTTCTAGGTAACTCAGTAACGGCACTGCTGCCAAAAACAACTCTCACACAATAGCGTGTGGAGGGCAACAACTAACACCATCGTGCTTCATCTGCACAGCACAACCTGCAAACAAGCTATCTTCCCCCATCACACATTTGCTTCACCGGACGCCTGTAAGGGCCAGGATAGTGGTCGCATCGGTCACAGAGAGACATGATCTGCAGGCACGGACCCAGGCAGCTTCCTCCTCAGCTTCCGATGATGCGTCACTGCTCCTGGCACAAGCAGCCACACTGCCCCCGTCATCGCTACTCCTGCTGGCGTCACTGCCATCAGAGATCCGCTTCTGATGCAGCAAGGGGAAGATGCCGTGTAGGTACACGACCAGCTTCCTCGCCGCCTCTCTTGCCTCTGGCAGCTGGTCTGACACTTGCTTGCCTGCTGCTTTCAAGAGCGCATCGAGGCCGTACTCTGATGCCTCATCCGGTGTCTGCAAGCCATTGCAATCAACCACCACAGCGCCCACCAAAGAGAATGGGTGAGAACTTCCCTGACGATGTGCCATCATCCCAGTCGCCGCGACAAGCCAATTACAGAGGCTGCTTAAAAAGCAAGCAGAACTGTCTCGCGCAGCGCCAAACCGCAATGTGCAGGAACAACTTCTGGAGGTTTCCACCAGTAGAAATTTCTGGAGAGCATGACACGTGCAAACAAAGAAACGACGCTGTCAAGCCTGTCACATCCAGGCTTACAAGTCTGGCAGCACACTGGCCAAACGACACCGCCGCTTTCGCGCGCACGCGGGGATTGTTGTGCCGGCAGAAAGGCTCGAGCAGGTGGAGGGTTGGGATGGGCGGCAGGGTGGTGGCCAGGGTAGTCAAAGCCCTCTCCGCTTCCTCGCACATGAACTTGCGGTCTTGAGAGGCCTTAAGCAGAAGTTGCAGGATCTGCCAGGAAAAAACCACAGCGTCAGTGGTAATGAGTGAGTGGAGGCAAGAAACAAAGTCAGCCACAGTCAGCTGCACTGCCACCAAACAGCTGCGCCGCCACTGTAATGCCCCTCCTTACCAGTGGGTTCGCGTGGGGAAGCATGTCCTCGCCACAGAAGGCAAAGAGGTCGCCGGCTGCCACCAGAGCTGCTTTTGAGAGGGCACTGCGGGGGCTCTTGACCGACTTCGTCACAAGGTCGACGTATTGGGATCTACGTTCATTGCAGGGAAGGAGAACGCGTCATGGTCAGACCGACAGTGAGAATNGATGACGCAATTGCAGACGTCTCAAATTTTGTGAGTTGTCTCAACGTGGTCAGTGCGTTGTAGGCCACGAGCCAATCTTTCGACTTCAGCTGCTCTGGTAAGGCCTGCACGTGCAAGTTGAAGAGTTTTCAGCACATAAATTCGGCCCCTGCTCCGCCCATGATCCCCACCTCGACCTCTGCTGCTGACAGGATTCAAAGCGTTCGCGGTATTCTCTGCCAGAATCTAGATCCTGCTGAAGCATCCGCGAGACAGCAGCTTTCCGTAGCAGCTCACATCGAGGCAGGCCGCCGCGTCTTCCACAGGGCCCAAGTCGGCGGTTGGGATAGACTCAAGGGACACCACGGGGGGCTCAGGACCGTCCATGACAGCCTGCGTCATTGGCTTCTGGGATGCTGACTACCAAGAGGGTGCACCTGCTGCAAGTGGTGACGCCGACTCAGAAGAAGCTGATTCTTGAGGCGGAAGAAGGCACGTGACTGAATTCGACCGACGAGCAAAGATGAGTGAATCCGGATTTCACATGAAGCTCAGGGTTGATGGTTGCTGCGGAAATGTAGCTGTGGGAAGGCGGACGAAAGTCAAAATCTCAACACGGGCCTCGCAGGTCGCGTCCAACGGGCGAGAGCCTTACTGGCAGTTCCAGCCGCGCGACCGTTGCAAGGGGCCAACGGTTGCGTTTCGGTGCTGCGTAAGTGGAGCTGAAACGCGTTCTCATGCCGCAACAGATTTTCGTTCACTGTTTTGGGGCGAGTTAGACCCAACGTACCCACACGACGAAAGGCATATGGTACACCCACCCGACTTTCTCATAGCATGGCTGCCCTGAACAGAAATTAGAAATAAAAAATATTTTATCAATAAATATTCAAATAATTTCTGAAATATGAAAATTATACCAATAAAAATCCATTCAATCATGTTATTCATGAAAAATTAACATTCAATCCATGAAACGTAAGAGGAGCATTGTCTTTGGGGAGAATGGAACGCTTGAACGGAATTTAGAATAAAATTTATGATATTAATTACTGAAATTAGATGTTGAAAAGGAATATTGTGTGGATAAGTACAAGTTTTGCAGACAAAGGATATCATGTTGATTTATTATCACCAATAAGTTGCCTTCGATAATTAGTGCCTTGAATTTCAAGAGCATAGACACAACTGCTTCATTAAGGCATAGATGGGGTATAAGGTGCTTAAGGAAAGCAGTGCATGCGATGCGCATTGTGAGTCGCTACTTCCGCAATTAGCAAAGAAAGTTTCAATAGCATCTATGTGCGACTTCATACAAGGCGTTAGTTTTTCAGGCAAAGCGTTTACAGATTTGTAAGTAAGTTTTCATAATGTTAGAAGTCTTCAGAATACGTGTTATAAGGACAAGGGCGCTGCAATAGAAAGAGAAAAATTGTTGCACATATGATAAAGAGCGGTTCCTAGATGACGACAATGAATGACCATGTGAAAAGACAATGTTTGGTGAAGGCTACATCTTCACTATGAAAGTCAATGAATTCAACATCATGTGCACACAATTCGATTTTTTTTAGTCACATGATTTTTTCTACAAAAACAAAGTTCCTTGGACCTGACGATATTGAGAAGGTTCCAAGAAGCTTCCTAGCCTTTCTGCTCGCTAGCCTGACAGCACGGGTCAGGCTGGTTGAAACACAGGTCATGCAAGGGACAGCAAGGGTAGGGAGAGACACGTGCACTTGTATCTCAAGCTTCAACTGAAGTAAATGCAGAGAGAAATAACAAATGACAGGTCCACAGCATAATTAGCCGCCGTGGCTCACGGCGGGTGACGAACACGGCGGTGCCTGTCAAACCTGAACCGGCCCAAAACCACTGTTTTGGCCATAATTCTGCGCACAAGCGTCCAAACGGAGCGCCGTCTGATCCTACGGATGCACAATAAAAAGACAGACACGACAACTGGTCACATGCCTACGTCCGGGAACAGCCGGAGAGTGTAAGAAAACAGACATGTAAATCAGCCTGGCAGGGCTGTCCACCGAGAAAATCCTGAAGACCTCCAAACGTAGTCCGTGGGCTGTGGGAGCCCTCTGGTACACTGGGTAGGCTGCCAGGCTGCCTCCAGCGGGTGGAGCATCACCTCAGGGAACTCTGTCTCCAGCTGGGTCCGCCTCAAGGATCTGCACGAGCATGGACATGGCCGAGTGGTCACAACCAACTGTACAACTATGTATGACTGACAACATCACAACAGACACAACACAACACGTCCAACACGACACAACATGACATGACATGACACGACACGAAACAACATAACACGACACGACACAACACGACATGAATCTGCACGAAACGTCTTGACACGACACAACAGACACGACACGATACGATACGACACGACACGACACGATATGAAATGACACGATACAACACGACACGACAATACACGCTACGACACGACAGAACACAATGCGACACGACGTAAAGAACATAGCAAAATCATATGCATAAAGTAACCCATTATACAATAGCATACACTATTGGCTATCTCATTGATGTCATGCCCTCATGTGGCTCTTAGGTGTGGTTATGTAATTTACACTAATGCTTCATGCTAATGGGTAAAAAACATTGAACCAGACAAAGAGTAGAACAACTGGGCTCATCACGTGACTTACCAAGTACTCGTAGTCAGCCAGTGAGGATTTTGGAGGACGATCCATGGGTTGCGCATTGACTTTTGAAATTCAGGTATGAATGGTCATTCACAGTTGTTCCAAGTATCATACTCGGGAAAATACCATGTTGCTAGGTTTCCCCTGGCTAGAGCTTTAAAGTGACCATGGCCAGGGTCCTTCGCGCCTTAGGGTGGTGTTCCATGTACATTGAGGGGGTTTTGGTTTTGACATTGCACTCGGACAAGTACCATGTTGCTAGGTTTCCCCTGGCTAGAGCTTTAAAGTGACCATGGCCAGGGTCCTTCGCGCCTTAGGGTGGTGTTCCATGTACATTGAGGGGGTTTTGGTTTCCACATTGCACTCGGACAAGTACCATGTTGCTAGATTTCCCCTGGCTAGAGCTTTAAAAAGACCGTGGCCAGGGTCCTTCGCGCCTTAGAGTGGTAAACCATGTACTTTTGGAGGATTTTGGTTTGAGAATTGTAGACATTGATGAATCATAACACAATGACGATGATTGTCATTGGTCGGTGATAACACAATGACGAAAGATGTCATTGGTCNTCATGGTGAGCGACCACACCAAGCAGCGCGCGAGCTGTGGTCATGCGGCCAACAGGGGCAAAGGTGTCAATGAAGTCGATCCCCTCAACCTGAGAGAATCCCTTGGCAGTCAAGCGGGCCTTATAGCGGTCCAGTGAGCCGTCAGGCTTCACCTTCTTGCGGAAGACCCACTTGGCCTGCACGACCTTCCGTCCCTCAGGACGGTCGACCAGCTCAAAGACTCTGTGCTCCCGGATGGCCCTGAGCTCGTCCTCACAGGCGGCCCGCAACTGCTCAGCATCCTCTCCTGAGAGAGCCTCCTTTAACGTGTCTGGATCAGGGACCGTCAAAGGGGAGCTCTGGGTGGCCAGGACACATGCCTCATGGGTCGGACAGACCGCAACTAGGTCAGCGGCAGCTGCCTGTGCAGCCTCGTGCTCGTCAGCGATCAGCTGGTGCCCAATGGGACAAGTTGGGTGCACCTCCGTGTAGGTGCCTTGGACACTAAGGCCGAGAGCCTTTGTGCCAGGGTCACCATTGTGCACGCTGCGCGTGCGTCGTCCGGGTGGCGCAACAGCAGTCGAAGGTGCTCGTGAGGCCAGTGGGCGGAGACACCCACCTGGTCCACGGGAGTAGCCCGAGTCTGAGCTGACCGACGGTTCTGGCACAGGGAGGGCATGTGCTGTCTCTGGGGACGCTGCAGGCGTGGGCGAGACAGGCGCGGCAGGCGCGGGCGAAACAGGCGCTGCAGGCACGGACGAGACGGTCGCGGCAGGCGCGGGCGAGACTGTCACGGCGGGCGCGGGTGAGGCAGGCACCGCAGGCGAAGAGGCGGCAGGTGCGGGCGAAGCAGGCGTTGTAGGTGCGGGCGAAGCATGCGCTACAGGTGCGGGCGAAGCAGGCGTTGCAGGTGCGGACGAAGCACGCGCTGCAGGTGCGGGCGAGGCAGTCGCAGCAGGCGCAGGCAAGGCAGTCGCGGTAGGCGCGGGTGAGGCAGGCGTGGCAGGCGCAGGCGAGACAGCCGTGGCGGGCGCAAGCGGGTCAAGCGTAGAGACTACAGGCCCGACAGCGATGATGGCCGGGTCAATGGTGGCCAGCGACGGTCCCACCCCGGAGGCACCCCGGACGGACTCAACCTGTGGGGTAGACTCCCCCATCCAACGGGAGGCCTCACAGGTGGGAACGTGAGACGCTGCCTGGGTGAGAATGGCAGACAGGTCGCGGTACGACAGTGCCTAAAAAAACAGCGCGTTGCGTGACTCAACGATGCGGTGGCGACCCGCATCCCAGAAACGCCACGCTTTGGAGCGCGAGGAGACACCGAGGAAGGCACACATCCGGCCGCGCGGAGAGACCTTGGACCCCTGTTGGTCCTCGGTGTACCAGACACAGGCCAAGGAACCCCAGACGCGAGCAAGCCTGAGGTCCGCACGGTGACCGAACCAAAGCTCATACGGCATCACGTGGTCCGGCAAGGGACCATGCGGGAGGCGGTTCCAGACCCACGTCATGTAGGCAAAGCCCTCGAAGGCGAAGGACTCCGGGAGACCGCACTCAGTGCGCATACTGCGAACCGCGTCCTCCATGGTGCGGTTCCAGCGCTCGGACACACCGTTCTGCTGTGGCGTAGCAGGGGCCGAGAGTTGGTGACAGATACCAAGCTCGGCGAAGTGAGTGGTCAGCTCACCGAGATACTCACCGCCGCGGTCAGAGCGGAAGGTGTGGAGGGAGTGACGAGACTGACGCTCAGCCATCACGAGCCACAAGCGCACGGCTAGAGCGGCATCACTCTTGTGGCGGAGGCAGTAGACCCATCGCATGCGGGTGAAGTCATCCGTGAGTGTAAGAACATACCGACCACCGTCAGTGACAGACTCGACAGGGAGAGGTCCGAGGAGGTCTGAGTGGACAAGCTCCAGGGGACGCTGCGCGCGAGTGACGGAGGCAGGGTAGGTGCATTGATGCATCTTGCCCTGAGCGCAGAATAGACAGTCGGTCTTGGGCGGCTTCTCGAAGGAAGCCGCGTCAAGACCGAGAGCGGGCTGTGTACAAATGAGCCTGGACACAGTGTCCGTGCTCACNGACAGAGAGCAGGCTGAGCTTGAGATCAGGCACAAAAAGCACGTCAGAAAGATACACGTGACCAGACGGACCATCGAACCGTACGACCCCTGTCCTCTGAACAGGTAGTGACTGCCAAGAACCTGTCCGCACTAACCGAACAGACCCAACAGGACCAAGCACGACAAAGGCGGTACGTTCGCAGGTCATGTGGTGAGTGGCCCCTAAGTCAATGATCCAGTGGCCACTCGCCTCACGACCTATGGTGGTCACGGTACAACGAGCAACGGAGCACGCTGCCTCTGCTAGACGCTCAGCAGGTGTGGCAGGACAGCGGGACAATGCAGGACGATGCGACTCATCCAACCACTCTGTGCTGTCAGACTCATCCTCACCAGGCGACGCAGCCCCCCCACAAGTACGACCACGTGCCACAAACACAGATGGACAGTCAGTCTGTGGACCACTCGGCTGTGACAGAACACTCGCACCTCCCTGTGAGCGAAGTGCGAGCAGTCAACATAGCTCCGCGATGGTCTGGTCCCTCGGGTCCGGCGTGGTACTCCCCCCGGATGGCGGAGGATCTGCCGCCGGTACTGCCCCCGAGGTCGTTGCGGCACGGGCTGCTGCTCCAGTGCGGATCCGCTCCTCGTGGGCTGCCTCAAGACCGCGGGTGATCCTCGCCCAGTCCAGCTCCTGCTGACACTCAGTGTAGCGATGAGGTCCGCCGCAGTTGTGGCAGCAGACCGCCCGTCCGGTGCCACCCGAAGGCTGCTGCGGTCCCTTCCTCTTCTTCCCCTTCTTCCCCTTCACGGCTGATGCAGTGGCTGTCGGAGTAGTAGGGGAGGAAGCAGGAGAGGCGGAGGTGGAGCTGGTGGGGGTGAAGGTGGACGACGGTGTGGAAGGCGTAGAGGACAGCGCTCCCACTTCTGCTGCGGCCATGGCGCCCTGCCGATGCGCGCGGGCTGCCTCGTCATCTGTCGCGACCTGGATGAAGTAGCGCTGCGCCCAGGGCAACAGCTGCAGGGTGTCGGACATGGACGTGAGGACGTCGTGGTCGAGGCGGGAGAAGGTGTCAGTGAGCTCGGGGCGCACTCCCAGCATGATGGTGTCCAGCGCCCAGAGCTGAGAGCCGCCTCCGGTGCCCAGACGAGTGTACAAGCGCATGGCCGACGCCAATAATCAGCTGCTTACTCCGAGGATCCCTGATGAAGGGAGTGGAACTCGCGAAGGCGCGCTGACCGGGTCGCATGAGTCTCTGCTGCAAAAAGGGTCAGCACCAGCTCCCAGCCGCGGCGCGGGTCTGTGCCTGCTCCTGTCCCAGGCGCGCCCAGGAAGGGGCGGAAGTCGACCACTATCTCTTGTGGAACTGCCTACAGCAGTCCACGCATGGCACGCGCTGCCGTCTGGGACTGGAGCGGATCAGCCGTCTGGTAGTGGCTGTGGTAGTAAGGCCAGACTCCCTCTGAGTCTGCCCATACCTGAAACAACACCTCCCAACAGTCAAACCCTGCCTTGCTGTCGTAGCGAGGCGGGGAAGTCTCGAAGTCCTTGGGTCGTCGCTCCGTGGGGAGCTGGACCTCTGGTGGTGCTAGGAGCGGGCGTGGGAAGGGCATGAAAGGCATCAACGCTGCTCCTCCAGCGGCACCCGAGACCTGACGCGGGTCGGTCTGCTGCTGCTGCTGCTGCTGCTGCTGTCCCCTCGGACTGGGCGCCGGTGTCTCAATGCGCAGGCTCCTCATCTGCTCCATCAGCCAGCGAAGCGCGTCCTCCCCAGTGGGAGGTGGCGCCTGATCCCACTCCTCGACCATGGACTCTCGTCTCTGCGCAGGGGCGGCAGTGGGGCCAGCAGACTCCTGGGCCGATGGGGTTGCCTCTCTCTCTCTCTCTCTCTCTCTCCTGGGCTGATGTCCCGGTGTCCCAGACAGAGAGACCAAGGCATCGCGGATCTGTCGCAGCGTAGCTGACTGCTCATCCTGGCGCTGGCGGAGTGACGACTGCTCCACCAGCAGGAAGTCAATCGCCTTTGAGCGTGGGCTGCGGCCCCCGCTCGTGACGGTGTCCTCCAGCTCCTTGCCCTTGGAGCTGCCCGGCTCCATGCTGAGGCGGTGCAGAAGTCGTCCGAACGCAGAACCATCAGAGTTTCTCGCCGATTTATGACGGTGGCAAAAGTCGACATTCTGACCAAAAAACGGATAAGTGCCGAAAATTTCAAAAATTTAAATTTTCACCACTAAAAATTGAAGGTTGTCCAAATGAAGCAAAATGTGGACCACAGAGGCGTCTGAGGATGCTGAAGAAAATGGTGAAATGTTTGTCTTCAAAAAGTGGGGAAAAAGGCCAAAACAATCTGATTTTGTGCTCAGGCCGAAAAAATGAAAAATTGAAATCAGTGATGCGGAACGGTGAATGCTGGAGGCTACAGAGCTCCAAATGAGGCGAGGAAAAGCGCGATGGAAAGCTTGAGATCTAAGCTTTCCAACGAGCCATAGCGCGCAACGTTTGGTGCCTATTTGAGTCCGGCACAGGCGGGTGAAGAGAGGATGGCGGCTGACGCGATTTGCGTCTGCGGCTCCTCCACGTCCGTGCGGCTTCCAGGAAGCTGCACGGCTGGAGTCAGCACCTACAAAAGGTACTGGTGCCTCTGGTGCCTGAGTGGCCACGGCCGTTGCTGCTGCTGTTGCTCGCTGATGGTGCTGTTGCTCGCCCGGTTTGTGGCTCCAAGTCGCCACACGGGCGGCCTCGGACCGGCTGCTGCTGCGCGCAAGGGCTCCAACGGCCTCAAGCCGTTGTGGCACGCTGCAGCTGCAGCACGAACCTGCCGTTGCGGTTTCTGACGCATCAGGATGATGGCATATGCGTCGCTGCATGCTCTTGTCGTTTCAAGAGACTCAGGGTGGTGATGGGTCCAACCAAGACCTGCTGCTGCTGCTGTGGGCTGCTGTCACTGCTGCTGCTCACTGTTGCTGCAACTGCTGCGTCTCTGCTGCGCAGCACGACGAGCACTGGCTTGCCCGCTCTGATACCATAAGAAGATTCCAGGAAGCTTCCTAGCCTTTCTGCTTGCTAGCCTGGCAGTACGGGTCTGGCTGGTTGACACACAGGTCATGCAAGGGACAGCAAGGGTAGGGAGAGACACGTGCACTTGTATCTCAAGCTTCAACTGAAGTAAATGCAGAGAGAAATAGCAAATGACAGGTCCACAGCATAAATAGCCGCTGTGGCTCACGGCGGGTGGCGCACACGGCGGTGCCTGTCAAACCTGAACCGGCCCAAAACCACTGTTTTGGCCATAGTTTTGCGCACAAGCGTCCAAACGGAGCACCGTCTGATCCTACGGATGCCCAACAAAAAGACAGACACAACGACTGGTCACACGCCTACGTCCGGGAACAGCCGGAGAGTGTAAGGAAACAAACATGTAAATCAGCCTGGCAGGGCTGTCCACCGAGAAAATCCTGAAGACCTCCAAACGTAGTCCGTGGGCTGTGGGAGCCCTCTGGTACACTGGGTAGGCTGCCAGGCTGCCTCCAGCGGGTGGAGCATCACCTCAGGGAACTCTGTCTCCAGCTGGGTCCGCCTCAAGGATCTGCACGAGCATGGACACGACCGAGTGGTCACAACCAACTGTACAACTGTGTATGACTGACAACATCACAACAGATATGCGTGGAAGCTTCGTAGCGACACAGCCGCTGACTAGGCGTCATTGCATGTTGTGCTTTGTGCCGTTCCTGTACAGTTTACTATGACAACTCGGCCATGTCCATACTCGTGCAGATCCCTGAGGCGGGCGGCCCTGGTGACACCGGCGCGAGGACAGGCGGCAGACTACCAGCTTGGAGCTGGCCGACCACTTTACTAGAGCCCCAGATGCCACCGGGACTCTCTGCTGTGTCTTCTACATCTTGCAGGCGTCTTTCGGCAGACTGGCCATGAGGCCTATTTGCATGTTTTTGCATTGTATGCTCACTGTCTTTCAATGGATGCATGCATGTGACCAGTCGTAGCGTCTGTCTTTTGATTCTACACGTCCATGTTTAGACGGCGTAGCATTCTGACATGTGTGCGCATAGTTAGGACCAAGACAGTGGTTTTGGGCCGGTTTTAGGACAGCTCTTGGACTGCCGCGTGCGACACTCGCCGTGCGCCGCGGCAGGTACTTATGCCTTGGACCTGTCATTTGTCATTTCTGTTTGCATATGCTGTATTGAAGCATTATGACACTTTGCCTTGTGTCTCCTAGCCAAACCCGTGTCGTAGTGTGTACGACCTGTGACTGTCGACACCGTCTGATCAGGCACTGACGCCTAGTCAGCGGCTGCGTTGCTAGGAAGCTTCCACGCATTTCTTCATGGTATCAGAGCAGTGAGACATTTCTCACTGAGCTCTCCAACAGAGACGCAGCAGAGCAGGAGCAGTGAGAGTCACCACTACAGCAGAGTTCCTGAGGCCTGTTGGAGACAACCGGTCGTTGTCTACACAGTCCCACCCACCGCGTGAGATCGTAGCAGCAGACGGAGCAGCAGCGTTGTGCATCGCCACGCGAAGTGCATGGCGGCTGCAGTGAGTGCAGCCGGCCCTCCCACAACCGCAGCAACAGAGCAACAGCAGCAGCAGCAGCGGAGCAGCAGCGTCCGCAGAAGTAGCGCCGGCAGCAACAGCAGAGCAGCAGCAGCGGCAGCAACAGCGCAACAGCAGCGGCGGAAAGAGCAATGCAGTAGCAACAGCGGCAGCCACGGCGGCAACAGTAGAGCAACAGCAGCAGTAGCAGCAGCAGCAGTGCGATAGCGGTAGCAGCAGTAGCGCGCGGCGGCGGTAGCGAGCAGCGGCAGCAGCAGTAGTAGCGCAGCCGCTGCTGCCACCGCTGCATCCGCACCTACACAGCTGTTGCTACAGCTGACAGCACAGCTGCAGCAGTAGCTGGGTGGAAGCTACTGTGCAGCTTCCGCGCAGCGTGTGCGCGGCCACCGCGGAACGGCTGCACGTGCGCACAGATTCGCGAAGAAAAAAGAAAAAAAGAAAAAAAGGGAGACAAGCCCACGTTAGCATTTTTGCTTGCTGACATCATCAGTCGTGCTGACGTCAGCAACCACCTGCTGACGTCAGCACCATACTTGGTCAAGTTTTTGGATGGACAGTCAAAAGTTGCCAGCGTTTCAACTCCTCGAGAAACGTTGTTGCTTCTGAAATCTGACAAACATCATGCGTCGTCCCATAGTGAGCGGCGACATGAGCCCGTCCGACAGCAAGGAGAAGGGACCAGGCGACCCCTCCTCCTACTCGTCTGGCGTACTGAGTCCACGCTCGAAGGCCATTGAGGACCTGCGCAGCCAGCAGGATGAGATGCATCGTCTTCAGAGAGAGCAGACTGACGCTATCCGCACGCTGACTTAGCTTCTGCGCTCTCAGTCCACGGCTCCTCTACGGATTTTTGGGGGAGCTACCGGAGTTCCGGTCTCTACCCAGCATTCGGTCCAGGCGCCCGTGACAGGCGCTCCACCTAACCCACCACCTGCTGACCTCCTTGATGATGAGCCACTACACGATGAGCCATTCATCCCAGGCATCACGGATGATTCCCAGGAGCACGAGATTCGAGTTCTCCAGGAGCGCCTTCGTCAGCTGCAGACGGGTACCCGACCTCCACCAGTTACCCCGATATGATCATCACCTGACTACCCTGGCGATCACCCTCTCCCAGGTATTTTTCCCATCTCTCGTCCTCCTCAGCGTGCGGTTGCTCTCCCCACGTAGCGGCAACCTAAGGAATTTGAGGCACCACCTCCACGGTACATCAGCGAGAATGGTTTTGACTGATTGGAGATCCTGTTTCAGGTGTGGGCTACATCTGAGGGAGTGTGGCCTTACTACCACAGCCCGTACCAGTCCACAGACCCAGCAGAGGCACTGACAGCAGCCCGGACCATGCGCGGACTTCTCTACGCCATGCCACGCGAGACTGTCGTCGACTTCCGCCCCTTCCTTGGCGAGGCTGGCACAGGATCCGGCGCCGATCCCCGTGGAGGCTGGGATCTGGCGTTATCCCTACTGGCCGCAGAGACGTACGCCACTCGTGTGTCACACATTTGTGCTTTCCATTCGCTTCGTCAGGGGCCTGCGGAGTTTGCAGCGGATTACTAGCGACACGCTATGCGTATCTACACGCGTCTGGGGACCTCAGGAGGCACACAACTATGGGCGCTTCGGATGATTATGCTTGGAGTTTGCCTTGAGTAAACCGACATCTTCACAAAGCACAGCGACGCTGTCCTCGAGCCTTTCTCAGCCACTCTGCAGCTGCATCCTTGGGCGAATCAGCTTTTCCTCTAGGTGACTTCAGCCTGTGAGGCAGCAGTAGCGCATAAGGAGACCTCCCTTGCTGCAGCAGTCGTCGCATCACCACCATCTTCTCTCCTTTAGTCACCCTCATCCACCTCCACCATGACCACCTCATCTTCCTCCTCCTCTTCGACCCCGTCTACATCCATGCAAACATAGGGCGTTGTAGCAGCCGCCCAGGGGAAGAAGAAGAATAGGAAGCGTGGATCAGGTCAGCAACAGTCGTCATCCAATGGTACCAGTGGCCGTTCTGTGCACTGCTACAACTATGGAGGCGCCCATCGCTACACCGAGTGCTAGCAGCCGCTTGAATGGGCACGGATCAGCCGTGGGCTTCAGGCCGCTCATGCTCTTCGTTCCACGTCCGGAGCATCCCCCGCACCCTCCTCGGGACGTGCGACGGCCACGACTGCAGCCGTTCCTGCGTCCTCACCGGCGAACAGCAGCGATCCGGACCCACGCGACCGCACCATCGCCGAGCTTCATCATCTTCTGGCGCTTCGCTTTGAGGGAGGTGCGAGTGTGTTGTCATCGTCGGGTGGTTCACAGAACGCTTGTTCGTACGTTCCTATGGCTCGTGATGACGCGTGTGGGGGAGCACAGTCAGCATGTGATGATGATGGGCCAGACTGCACTGACTGGATTCATGAGTCTCATCTTCGTGATGTACGTCGTTCCTCCCCACTGTCGGCTCAGCGTCCCTGTGATGCCGAGTGTTCCATTGCTCGTTGTACAGTGACGTCTACCAGTCGTAACTCCAGTGGCACTTGGATGATCGATTCAGGGGCCACCCATCACATGACGTGCCGTCGTAGTGACTTTGTCGTACTTGGTCCTGTCATGACTGTCCGTTCTGTTCGTACAGGCTTTGGTCAGTCCTTGCTCGTCCATGGTGTGGGGGTTGTATGTTTTGACGGTCCGTCTGGCCCCTTGTATCTTTCTAACGTATTGTTTGTGCCTGATCTTGAGCTCAGCCTGCTTTTTGTGCGTGCCTGCACTCTGATTGGTCTCTCTGTGGAGCACACCGCTGATTCCACGACTGTGACTGATCTTGACACCCGTAGCATTGTCTTGCGTGCTTTAGTCATAGATGATTTGTATCGTATCGCTCGGCCCTCCTCCCCTTGCTCTCCCTCCTCATCCGGTCACGTTTTTGTCACTGGTGTTCTATCCTTGGAACACCAGCGGTTGCTTCATCGTCGTCTGTGTCACATGGGCTCTGGCACTGTGTCGAAGCTCATTAGGACACAGCCTGATCTTGGTCTTGACATGGCTTCTTTCGAGAAGCCACCCAAGACCGACTGTCTTTTCAGTGCTCAGGGATAGATGCACCGGTGCACCTACCCTGACTCGCGTCCCCGAGTGCTTAGGCCTCTTGAGTTGGTCCACTTGGACCTTCTCGGTCCTGTCCCGGTCCAGTCCCTGGCCGAGAGGGGCCGGTATGTTCTGACGCTGACTGATGACTTCACCCGCATGCAGTGGGTCTACAGTCTGCGTCAGAAGAGTGACGCCGCCCTTGCGGTTCGGCTCTGGTTCGTGATGGCTGAGCATCACTCTCGCCACACGCTACATACCTTTCACTCGGATCGCGGAGGCGAGTTCTTTGGCGAGATGGACTCCTTCTTTGCTGAGCACGGGATTTTTCACCAGGTCTCAGCTCCTGCTACTCCATTGCAGAACGGTGTATCTGAGCGCTAGGACCGCACCATGGAGGATGCTGTTTACGCCATGTGATCTGAGTGCGGTCTCCCGGAGTCTTTCGCCTTCGAGGGCTTTGCCTACATGACTTGGGTCTGGAACCGCCTCCCGCATGGTCCACTTCCGGACCATGTTACACCATACGAGCTCTGGTTTGGGCACCGTGCTGACCTTTGTCTTGCTCGCGTCTGGGGATCCCTGGCCTCCGTATGGTACACCGAGGACCTGCAGGCGTCCATGGTCTCCCCTCGGGTTCGCCTGTGTGCCTTCATTGGCATCTCCCCGCGGTCAAAGGCTTGGCGTTTTTGGGACCCCACTCGCCGTCGCGTCATTGAGTCCCGTGACGCGTTGTTTTTCAAGTCACTCACGTATTGTGAACTAACTTCGATCACAGCCCTCTCCGCAGCCCATGTTCCTTCCTGTGAGGGTCCTCGGCGGATGGGGGAGACTTCTACGCCAGCGACCATCCCTCGTCCGGCTGATGTGTCCGCTCGAGCCCCCTCTTGATCTCCAGCCCTTGATGATCCGGCTATCATTGCCATCGGCCCAGAGATCTCCCCTGTACAGCCTGTTTCACACCCCACAGGTACCTCTTCTCTCACACCTCCTCTTGCACCATCACCTGTGTCTACCGGCACCCCTTCTCCTGCGTCTGACCCAGTCTTGCCCACTCCCGTTCCTACGTCGGTTGACACCCCCGCCTCAGTGTCTGGACCAGCCTTGCCTGCTGTCACACCCAGCCCCGTGCCTCCCACACAATCATCTCCTCGCTCGGCGTCTTCGGCTGCCTCGCCTCAGCCCTCACCAGCTGTGGTCGTACCCGTTCCTGTGGTTGTACCTGTCCCCGAGCCTGAGGTGCGCCCCTCAACCTCCGGTTACTCCCGTGAGCCCGGTGGTCGCCTTCGACCACTAGACTTCGGAGCTCAGTGAGCGTCGGGTCCCGGACCCAGGCGTTCCACTCGCAACATCGCGAGCGGTGATCCAGGCACAAAGGCCTTAGGCCTGAGTGCCTGCATCGAGCTTTTAGAGGTACATCCAGCGTGCCCTGTAGGACACGACCTGGTCACTCGCGAGTTCCATATCGCCTATGACGCAGCAGCTGATCTCGTGGCCGTCAGGCCCGACACTAAGGCGTGTGCACTCGGCACGCAGAGTTACCCCTCGATGGCGCCTGACCCTGGCGCATTGAGGGAGGTTCTCTCATCGGAGGATGCCGATGCCTGGCAGGCTGCTTGCGAGGATGAGCTTTGCGCTATCCGAGAGCACAGAGTCTATGAGCTTGTCGACCTTCCCCCTGGGAGGAAGACGATTCAGGTCAAGTTGGTCTTTCGCAAGAAGGTAAAGCCGGATGGCTCAGTGGAACTCTACAAGGCCCGATTGGTCTTCAAGGGGTACTTTCAGATTGAGGGAGTCAATAGCACTAATACCTTTGCCCCTGTCGGCCGCATGACCTCAGCTCGAGCTCTGTTCGGTGTAGTGGCTCAGCATGACCGGGAATTGCTCCAGATGGATGTGAACAATGCGTTCCTCCGTGGCTCTCTGGATGAGGAGATTTACGTGGCTCAGCCACTAGGCTTTGAGAACGATGACAAGGTCTTGCGCTTGCGCAGGTCCTTGTACGGCCTCAAGCAGTCTCCACGGTGTTGGAACCGGGAGATCACTGGCACTTTGACTCGCGTAGGATACGTACAGAGCGAGGCAGACCCCTCGCTCTTCATCCTACCGACACCCGAGCGGTTCACCGCCATCCTGGTCTATGTTGATGACCTCCTGATTACGTCTCCGTCTGTGGAGGCTGTGAAGGAGGCCAAGGCTGTCCTGCAGACTGCCTACAGGATGAAGGACCTCGGTCNTTGAGGACGGTGACAAGGTCTGGCGCTTGCGCAAGTCCTTGTACGGCCTCAAGCAGTCTCCACGGTGTTGGAACCGGGAGATCACTGGCACTTTGACTCGCGTAGGATACGTACAGAGCGAGGCAGACCCCTCGCTCTTCATCCTACCGACACCCGAGCGGTTCACCGCCATCCTGGTCTATGTTGATGACCTCCTGATTACGTCTCCGTCTGTGGAGGCTGTGAAGGAGGCCAAGGCTGTCCTGCAGACTGCCTACAAGATGAAGGACCTCGGTCCTGCATCGGTGTTTCTTGGTTTGGAGATCGTGCGAGATCGCAAACATCGGACACCGTTGCTGTATCAGGCCCGATACGCACGAGTCGTGGGGGGGCGCTTCAGCGATCTCCTTGGTGCAGTGCCATCCACTTCCACACCTCTTACACCCGATGGACGGGATGCCCTGAAGGTGGATGACCCTACACAGCTGGGGGAGACAGTGGACGTGATCTTGTACCTCCGTCTCATCGGATCTGTGATGTACCCGGCCACCACCACACGTCTGACATCGCGTTTGTCGTCAATCTCCTCACTCAGTTCTCACAGGCTCCATGTGCGAGAGCTCTTCACGCGGCTGTGTGAGTGGTACGGTACGTGGTCTCCACGTCGTACCTCGGACTCTACTTTCGTCGACAGTATTCGGTGGTCCTTGACGGCTACACTGATAGTGACTGGGCTTGGAGCCCTGATGGGTGCAGGCGTACTGGCTACGTGTTTCTGCTCGATGGTACCGCTTTGTCTTGGCGAAGCAAGAAGCAGGGATGCATTGCACGTACCTTGTCAGAGGCAGAGTATGTTGCTTTGGGCGCAGGGGCTACTGAGGCAATATGGCTGCATCGCTTGTTTCTTGAGCTTGGGTAGTTAGTACCTGCCATTGTGCTGCGTTGCGACAACCAGAGTGCTCTCACCATTGCGGTGAACTCTGGTGTTTTTCATGCTTGCACAAAGCACATTGCGGTTGAGCATCACTTCGTTCGTGATCTGGCGGAGCGACGCGTGATTTCCATCATGTGGGTTGGTACTGACATGCAGCGTGCTAATTTCTTGACGAAGGCACTTGCTCACGGGAAGTTCCTGGTGGCCATTTGTTTTGTTGGGCTTCGCGCCGTGCGTGAGAGTGGTTGAGTGTGGGATGTGCGTCTGCGTCTCATCTGTTTGTATCACTCACTATTGTGTTCGTACCAGTGCTGCACGCATATGGACATGCGTACCATCGGGTCATGGGGGAGTGTTGTGCTTTGTGCCGTTCTTGTACAGTTTATTGTGACCTCTCGGCCGTGTCCATACTCGTGAAGATGCCTGAGGCGGGCGGCCCTGGTTACACCGGCACGAAGACAGGCGGCAGACTACCAGCTTGGAGCTGGCCGACCACTGCACCAGAGCCCCAGATGCCACCGGGACTCTCTGCGATGTCTTCTACATCTTGCAGGTGTCTTTCGGCAGATTGGCCATGAAGCCTATTTGCATGTTTTTGCATTGTATGCTCATTGTCTGTCAATGAATGCATGCATGTGATCAGTCGTAGTGTTCGTCTTTTGATTCTGCACGTCTAGGTTCAGACGGCGTAGCATTCTGACATGTGTGCGCAGAGTTACGGCCAAAACAGTGGTTTTGGGCCAGTTTTAGGACAGCTCTTGGACTGCCGCGTGCGACACTCGCTGTGCGCCGCGGCAGGTACTTATGCCTTGGAGCTGTCATGCGTCATTTCTCTCTGCATATGCTATATTGAAGCATTTTGACACTTTGCCTTGTGTCTCCTAGCCAAACCCATACCGTAGTGTGTACGACCTGTGACTGTCGACACCGTCTGATCAGGTACTGACGCCTAGTCAGCGGCTGTGTTACCAGGAAGCTTCCACGCATTTTCTCAGGTCAGACGGTGATGACTGTTGCAAGTCGTGCACGCAACGGCAAGGGTCTGGCGAGGAGACACAAGACAAAGTGTCTAAATGATTCATTAACATTTGTAGAGAGAAATGGCAAATGACAGGTTCATGACAAGTACCTGCCGCGGCGCACGGCAGGTGTCCCATGCGGCAGTGCAAGATCTGTCCTAAAACCAGCCCAAAACCACTGTTTTGGCCGTAACTCCGTGCACACATGTCAGAACGCTACGCCGTCTGAACCTAGATGTGCAAAGTCACAAACCGGACCCTACGCCTGATCACATACATGCATCCGACTGTTGTGATTTGTGACATTCTCGTACAGTCTACTGTGACCACTTGGCCATGACAATACTCGTGCAGATCCCTGAGGCGGGCCCTGGTGACACCGGTGCGACGACTGGCGGCGGACTACCAGCTTGGAGCTGGCCGACTACCGTTCCAGAGCCCCGGACACTGCCGGGACTTCCTGCTGTTTTTTCTGCAGCTTGCAGGAGGTTTTTGGCAGACTGGCCATGAGCGCGATTTGCATGTTTTTGCATTGCGTGTCGACCATCGGATGATGGATGCATGCATGTGACCAGCCGTAGTGTCCGTCTTGTGATCTTGCATGTCTAGGTTCAGACGACGTAGCATTCTGACATGTGTGCGTAGAGTTATGGCCAAAAAAGTGGTTTTGGGCCGGCTTCAGGATAGCTCTTGGACCGCCGCGTGCGACACCCGCTATGCGCCACGGCAAGTATTTATGCCATGGACCTGTCATTTGTCATTTCTCTCTGCAAATACTATTGAAGCATTCAGACACTTTGCTTTGTGTCCTCTAGCCAAACTCTTGCCGTTGCGTGCACGACTAGTGACTGTTGTCACCGTCTGATCAGGCACTGACGCCTGGTCAACTGGAGTGTTGCTAGGAAGCTTTCTTGCATCTTCTCATGGTATCAGAGCAGTGAGACAGTTCTCACTGAGTTGCGCAGCAGAGACGCAGCAGAGCAGTAGTAGTGAGAGTCACCGTTGCAACAGATCCACTGGGGCCTGTCGAAGACAGCCGGTCGCCGTCGATGCAATCCACACCCATCACTTGAGACCGTAGCAGCGGCATTGCCACCGTGCCAGCAGCAGCATAGCAGTAGAGCAACAGCAGCAACAGCGTCATAGCAACAGCTACAGCAACGTATGGCGGCTGTAGCGAGTGCAGCTACCGTCTACAGCCGCAGCGACAGCCGCGGCAACACCAGCGCAGCGGCAGTAGCGGCGGCAGCAGTAGCGCCAGCAGCAAAGCAGTAGTGGCGGCAGTAGTAGCGGCGCCAACAGTAGCGCAATAGCAGCAGCGGCGACCGCGGCGGTAGCAGCAAAGCAGCAGCAGCTGTAGCAACAACAGTGCAATAGCGGCAGCAGCAACAACGCATGGCGGTGGCAGCGAGCAGCAGCGGCAGCGCACAGTAGTAGTAGCGGCATTGCGCAGCCGTTACTGCCACTGCTGCGCACGCAGCCACGCAGCTACTACTGCAGCTGACAACACAACTACAGCAGCAGTTGAGCGGAAGCTGTTGCGTAGCTTCCGCACAGCCGCCGCGGAGTGGCTGCATGCTCGCGTAGAAACGCGAGAGTAAAAAAAAAAGAGGGTAGTCAAGCTCACATCAGCAATTTCACTTGCTGACATCATCAGGTCGTGCTGACGTGAGCAACCACCTGCTGATGTCAGCACCATACTTAGCCAAACTTTTGGCCGGACAGCCAGAACTTGCTAGCGTCTCAACTCCTTCAGAAACGCTGACGCTTTTGCAATCCGACAAACCTGACTTGTCGACCCGTACTGAGAGGCGACATGGACTTGTCTGACAACAAGGGGAAGGGGACACGTGATCCCTCCTCCTCTTCTTCTGGGGTTCTGAGCCCACGCTTGCAGGCCATTAAGGACCTGCGGAGCCAACTGGATGAGATGCGTCGCTTCCAGCGGGAGCAGACTGATGCCATCCGCATGCTGACTGAGCTTTTGCGTGCCCACGGTCCCACGGCAGGTTTCCCGGGGAGCTGCTGGCGTCACGGTCTCTACACAGTAGTCGGCTGAGGCACCCGTGATAGGAGCTAGACCTGACCCACCACCTCCTGACCTCCTAGATGATGATCCATTCATGCCAAGCATGACAGGCGACTCCCAGGATCATGCGATTTGAGTTCTTCAGGAGTGCCTTTGTCAGCTGCAGACAGGCACCAGATCTCCTCGGTTTGCTCCGATACGATTGTCACCCGACTATCCCGGTGACTATCCCCTTCCAGGAGTCTTCCCCATCCCTCATCCTCCTCGGCCTACGGTTTCTCTCATCACGGAGCGGCAACCCAAGGACTTTGAGACACCACCTCCACGGTCTATCAGTGAGGACGGCTTTGACTGCTGGGAGATCCTCTTTCAGGTTTGGGCTACTTCAAAGGGAGTGTGGCCCTACTACCACAGCCCGTATCAGCCTACAGACCCAGCACAGGTGCTGACAGTGCGGACTCTTCTATTCTATGCCACGCGAGACCGTCGTCGATTTCCGCCCCTTCCTTGGCGAGGCCGGCACAGGCACTGGCGCCGATCCACGCGGAGGTTGGGATCTGGCCTTATCCCTGCTAGCTGCAGAGACGCACGCCACTCGTGCAGCACAGCTATGGGCGCTCCGTACGATAATGCTTGGAGTTCGCCTTGAGTACACTGACATCTTCACACGGTATAGCGACGCTGTCCTCAAGCCTTTTTCAGCCACTCTGTAGCTTCTCCCCTGGGCGCATCAGCTCTCCCTCCAGGTGACTTCAGCCTGCGAGGCAGCCGTGGCCCATCAAGAGACTTCTCTTGCTACACCAGACATCACATCACCACCATCTTCCCTCCTGTAGTCTCCTTCTTCATCCACCATCACGTCCTCATTTTCCTCCTCCTCTTCGGCCCCGCCCACATCCACTCAGACATAGGGTGTTCCAGCAGCAAGTCTGGGGAAGAAGAAGAAGGGGAAGCGTGGATTGGGGAAGCGTGGATCAGGTCAGCAGCAGTCACAGCAGCAGTCGTCATCTAGTGGTAGCAGTGGATGTTCTGTTCACTGCTACAACTGTGGAGGCACCCATCGCTACACCGAGTGCCAGCAGCCGCTCGAGTGGGCACGGACTACTCGTGGGCTCCAGGCTGCACACGCCCTCCGTTCCACGTCCAGCACATCATCCTCGCCATCCCCCGGACGCTCGGCGGCCACGACTGCAGCTGTTCCCGCTTCCTCACTATCGAGTAGCAATGATCCGGACCCACACGACCGCACCATCGCTGAGCTCCAACACCTTCTTGCACTCCGCTTTCAGGGAGGTGCGAGTGTGTTGTCATCATCGGGTGGTCCACAAACTGTTGGTCTGTCCGTTCTTGTGGGTCGTGACGAAGCGTGTGGGGGAGCACAGTCATCATGTGATGATGATGGGCCTGACTGCACCGATTGGGTTCAGGAGTCTCATCTTTGTGCCCTGCGTCGTTCCACCCCACTGACGGCTCATCGTCCCTTTGATGCCGAGTGTTCCATTGCCCGTTGTACAATGACATCCACAAGTCGTGACTTTGGTGGCACTTGGATCATCAATTCTGTTGCCACTCATCACATGACGTGTCGTTGTAGTGATTTTGTTGTTTTCTGTCTTGTCACGTCTGTCCGTTCCGTCCGTACAGGCTCTGGTCAGTCCTTGCCAGTCCATGGTGTTGGGGTTGTATGTTTTGATGGTCCGTCTGGCCCCTTGTATCTTCCCAATGTGTTGTTTGTGCCTGATCTTGAGCTCAGCCTGCTTTCTATGCATGCCTGCACACTGATGGGTCTCTCTCTGGAGCATACCGCAGACTCAGCGACTGTGACTGCTAGTGACACTCGCAGCGTTGTCCTTTGTGCCTCACTCGTAGATGATCTGTATCGCATCTCTCGGACTTCCTCCCCTTGCTCTCCTTCCTCCTCCGGTTGGGTCTTTGTCATGGGTGTTCTGTCTCCGAAACACCTGCGGTTGCTTCATCGCCGTCTGTGTCACGTGGACTCCAATACTCTGTGGAAGCTCATTTGGACATAGCCAACTCTTGGTCTTGACATGGATTCTTTCGAGAAGCAACCCAAGACCGACTGTCCCTTTTGCACTCAGGGGAAGATGCACAGGTGCACCTACCCTGACTTTCGTTCCCGAGCGCTTCGGCCTCTCGAGCTAGTTCACTCAGACCTTCTCGGTCCTCTTCCTGTCAAGTCCCTATCTGATCGGGACTGGTATGTTCTGACTCAGACTGACGACTTTACCCCAATGCGGTGGGTCTACAGCCTGCGTCAGAAGAGCGACGCTGCCCTTGCCTTTCGACTTTGGCTAGTGATGGCTGAGCTTCAGTCACGTCACAAGCTACATACTTTCCGCTCGAATCGCGGCGGTGAGTTCCTTGGCGATATGGACGGTTTCTTTGCTGAGCTCGGGATTTTTCACCAGGTCTCTGCTCTTGCTACCCCTGAGAAGAAAAGTATTTCCAAGCGCTGGAACCACACCATGGAGGATGCGGTTCACGCTATGTGGTCTGAGTACAGTCTCCCTGAGTCCTTTGTCTTTGAGGATTTCGCCTACATGACTTGGGTCTGGAACCGCCTCCCGCACGGTCCGCTTCCAGACCATATAACACAGTATGAGCTCTGGTTTAGACACCGTGCTGACCTTCATCTCGCTCGCGTCTGGGGATCCCTGGCCTCCGTGTGGTACATCGAGGACCAGCAGGGGTCCAAGGTCTCACCTCGGGGCCGCTTGTGTGCCTTTGTAGGCATTTCCCTGCGGGCGAAGGCCTGGCGCTTCTGGGACCCTACACGTCATCGCGTCATTGAGTCACGTGACGCGCTCTTTTTCGAGTCTCTCATCTACCGTGACCTGACTTCGATCACGGTACTCTCCACCACACATGTTCCTACCTGTGAGGGTTCTCGGCGCATGGAGGAGACTTCTACGCCAGCGAGCACCTCTCACCAGGCTGATGTGTCCGTTTGAGTCCCCTTCACCTCTCAGTCTGTGGCCCTTGATGACTCGGCGATCATCACCGTCAGTCTAGAGATCTTGCCTGTACAGCCTGTTTCACGCCCCACAGGTGCCCCTGCTTTTGTTCACGCGCCTACTTCTGCGCCAGTACCTACGTCTGCTGGCACTCCTGTTTCTGTGCCTGGTCCACTCTCGTGTACTCCCGTATCTGCTCCTGCTTACACTCCTGCCTCTGTGTCAGGTCCAGTCTTGCCTGCTCCTGCAGTCACACCCAGCCCTGTGTCCCCCACACACGCATCTCCTCGCATGGCATCACCCGCCTTGCCTCAGTCCCCACCAGTTGTGCTCGTTCCTGTCCCTCAGCCTGTGGTGCGCCCCTCAATCTCCGGTTACTCCCGTGAGCCCGGTGGCCGTCTTTGACCACTGGATTCTGGAACTCAGCGAGCGTCGGGCCCCGCACCCATGCGCCCCTCTCGCAGCATCGCGAGTGGTGACCCCGGCACAAAGGCTTTAGGCCTGAGTGTCCGCACTGAGCTCACAGAGGTACATCCAACATGCCCCGTAGGGCACGATCTCGTCACTCGTAAGTTCCATATCGCTTGTGATGCAGCAGCTGATCTTATGGTCGTCAGGCCTAGCACCGAGGCGTGTGCCCTTGCCAAGCAGAGCTCTCCCTCCATGGCGCCCGACCCGGGCACCCTGAGGAAAGGTATCTCATCACAGCATGTTGACACTTGGCACGCTGCCTGGGAGGATGAGATTCGCGCTATCTGAGAGAATAGAGTCTACAAGCTTGTCAACCTTCCACCTGGAAGGAAGGCTACTCAGGTCAAGTGGTTCTTTCGCAAGAAAGTGAAGCTGGATGGCTCACTAGAATGCTACAAGGCCCCCTTGGTCGTCAAGGGGTACTCTCAGATTGAGGGCGAACATTACACTGACACTTTTGCCCCCGTTGGCCGCATGACCTCAGCCTGAGCTCTGTTCGATGTCGTGGCTCACCATGACTGAGAGCTGCACCAGATGGACGTGAACAATGCGTTCCTCCATGGCTCTTTGGATGAGGAGATTTACGTGGCTCAGCCACCAGGCATTGAGGATGATGACAAGATCTGGCGCTTGCGCAAGTCCTTGTACAGCCTCAAGCAGTCTCCGCGGTGTTGGAACCAGGAGATCACTGGCACTTTGACTCGTGCGGGTTATGTACAGAGCGAAGCAGATCCCTCTCTCTTCATCCTACTGACACCCGAGCAGTTCACCGCCATCCTGGTCTATGTCGATGACCTTCTGATCGCGTCTCCGTCCCTGGAGGTCCTGAAGGAGGCCAAGGCTGTCCTTCAGACTGCTTACAGGATGAAGGACCTCGGTCCTGCATCGGTGTTTCTTGGTATGGAGATCGTGCGAGATCGCAGGGGTCACACACTGTTGCTACATCAGGCCCGATACGCACGAGTCGTGGGGGAGAGTTTCAGCGACCTCCTTGGTGCAGTGCCCATTGCTTCCACACCTCTTACACCTGATGGGCAGGATGCCCTAAAGGTGGATGATCCCACACAGCTGGGAGAGACAGTGGACGTGACCTTGTACCTCCGTCTCATCGGATCTCTGATGTACCTGGCCACTACCACACGTCCTTACATCGCTTTTGCTGTCAACCTCCTCGCTCAGTTTGCGCAGACTCCACGTGCCAGAGCCCTTCATGCGGCTATGCAAGTGGTGCGGTACCTGGTCTCCACGTCGTACCTCAGACTCTACTTTCGTCGGCAGTGTTTGATGGTCCTTGATGGCTACACTGACAGCGATTGGGCTTGGAGCCCAGATGGACACAGCCGTACGGGCTACGCGGGCTACGTGTTCTTGCTCGGCGGTAGCGCTCTGTTGTGGCATAGCAGGAAGTAGGACTGCATCCCACGTAGCTCATCGGAGGCAGAGTACGTTGCTTTGGGTACAGGGGCTACTGAGGCGGTATGGTTGGAGCGCCTGTTTCTTGAGCTTGGTCACTCAATACCCGCCATTGTGCTTCGTTGCGACAACCAGAGTGCTCTCACCATTGCGTAGAACTCTGGTTTCTTTCACACTCGCACAAAGAACATTGCGGTTGAGCATCACTTTGTGCGTGATCTGGTGGAGCGACACGTGATCTCCGTCATGTGGGTTGGCACTCACATGCAGCGTGCTGATTTTTTGACGAAGGCACTAGCTCGCAAAAAGTTCCTGGTGGCCATTCGTTGTGTTGGGCTTCGCCCCATTCCTAAGAGTGGTTGAGTGTGGGATGTGTGTCCATGTCCCATCTGTTTTACACACACTATTGTACTTGTCCCAGTGCTGCACGTGTATGGACATGCGTACCATCGGGTCATGGGGGAGTCTTGTGATTTGTGACTTTCTTGTACTGTCTACGATGACCACTCCGCCGTGTCCATACTCATGCAGATCCCTGAGGTGGGCCCTGGTGACACCGGTGCGACAACTGGCGGTGGACTACCAGCTTGGAGCTGGCCGACTATCGTTCCAGAGCCACGGACACTGCCGGGACTTCCTGTTGTTTTTTGTGCAGCTTGTAGGAGGTTTTCAGTGGACTGGCCATGAGCCCGATTTGCATGTTTTTGCATTGCGTGTCCACCGTCTGATGATGGATGCATGCATTTCACCAGTCGTAGTGTCTTTCTTGTGATCTTGCACGTCTAGGTTCAGACGGCGTAGCATTCTGACATGTGTGCGCAGAGTTATGGCCAAAATAGTGGTTTTGGACCGGTTTTAGGACAACTCTTGGACCACCGCGTGCGACACCCGCTGTGCGCCACGGCAGGTATTTATGCCATGGACCTGTCATTTGTCATTTCTCTCTGCAAATGCTATTGAAGCATTCAGGCACTTTGCCTTGTGTCCCCTAGCCAAAATCTTGCTGTTGCGTGCACGACTTGTGAGTGTCGTCACCGTCTGATCAGGCACTGACGCCTGGTCAACGGTAGTGTTGCTAGGAAGCTTCCTTGCATCTTCTCACCGGCATCAAACGGTGGACACACAATGGAAAAATATGGAAATCGGGTCCACGGCCAGTCCACCGATAAAGTCTTGCGGGCTGCAGAAAGACTGGAGGAGGTCCCGGGTAGCGTCGAGAGCTCTGGAACGGTCATCGGTCAGCTCCAAGCTTGTAGTCCACCACTTGGTGACGCACTGGTACCACCAGGGTCCGCATCAGGGATGTGCACGAGTATGGACACGACCGAGTGGTCACAGTAAACCGTACAAGTCAACAGGACTATCACAAATCACAACATTCCCCCATGATTCAATGGTACGCTTGTCAATACACGTGCAGCACTGAGACAAACACGACAACGAGTGCAACGACAAATGTGACACAGACACAGATAACACCCCACACTCAACCACTCTCAGGCAAGGGGCGAAGTCCTACAGAACGAATGGCCACCAGGAACTATCCGCACGATAGTGCCTTCGTCAAGAAGTCAGCACGCTGCATGTCAGTGCCAACCCAAATGACGGAGATCACGTGTCGCTCCACCAAATCATGCACAAAGTGATGCTCAACTGTAATGTGCTTCGTGCGAGCATGAAAGATACCAGAGTTCTCCGCAATGGGAAGAGCACTCCGGTTGTCGCAATGGAGCACAATGGCGGGTACTGACTGACCCAGCTCAAGGAACACGCGCTGCAGCCATACTGCCTCAGCAGCCCCTGTACCCAGAGCGACATAATCTGCCTCCAATGAGCTACGTGCAATGCAGCCCTGCTTCCCGCTGCGCCAGGACACAGCTGTACCACGGAGCAGAAACACGTAACCGGTGCAACTGTGTCCATCTGGGCTCCAGGCCCAGTCGTTGTCAGTGTAGCCGTCAAGGACCACCGAACTCTGTCGGCGAAAGCAGAGTCCAAGGTACGGTGAGGAGACCACGTATCGCACCACTCACACAACCGCGTGAAGGGCTCTAGCGCGTGGAGCGTGCGACAACTGGGCAAGGAGGTTGACGGCAAATGCGATGTCAGGACGTGTGGTAGTGGCCAGGCACATCAGAGATCCAATGAGATGGAGGAACAAGGTCACATCCACTGTCTCCCCCAGTTATGTAGGATCGTCCACCTTCAAGGCATCTTGCCCGTCAGGTGTGAGAGGTGTGGAAGCCGTGGGCACTTTACCAAGGAGGTCGCTGAAGCACTCCCCCACAACACGTGCGTATCCGGCCTGATGCATTAGTACGACGTCTGCGGTCTCGCATGATCTCCATGCCAAGGAACACCGCTGCAAGACGAAGGTCCTTCATCCTGGCGGCAGTCTGAAGGACACCCTTGGCCTCCTTCACGGCCTCTAGTGAAGGAGACGCGATTAGAAGGTCGTCGACATAGACCACAATGGCGGGGAACCGCTCAGGCGTCCGTCGGATGAAGAGAGAAGGATCTGCCTCGCTCTATACATATCCTGCACGAGTTAGGGTGCCAGTGATCTCCTGGTTCCAACACTGAGGAGACTGCTTGAGGCCGTACAAGGACTTGCGCAAGCGCCAGACCTTGTCAGCTTCCGGGTGGCTGAGCCACGTAGATCTACTCATCTATAGAGCCATGGAGAAATGCATTGTTCACATCCATCTGGTGTAGTTCCCAGATGGATGTGAAGGAGCCACTACACCAAACAGAGCTCGAGTTGAGGTCATGCGGCCGACAGGGGCAAAGGTATCAGTGTAATCGATGCCCTCAATCTAAGAGTATGCATTGACGACCAAACGAGCCTTGTAGCGTTCCAGTGAGCTATCTGGCTTCACTTTCTTGCAAAAGACCCACTTGACCTGAATAGCCTTCCTCCCAGGTGGAAGGTTGACTAGCTTGTAAACTCCGTGCTCTCAGATGGCATGAACCTCATCCTCGAAGGCACCACGCCAAGCATGTGATAAGAGAGCTTCCCTCATTGTGCCCGGTTCAGGCGCCAAAGAGGGAGTGCTTTGCGTGGCAAGAGCGTAGGCCTTGGTGCTAGGTCTGACGACCACAAGATCGGCTGCTGCATCACAAGCGATGTGAAACTCGCAAGTGACGAGATCGTGTCCTACGGGACATGCAGGGTATACCTCTGTGTGCTCAGTGCGGACACTCAGGCATAGGGCCTTTGTGCCGGGATCGCCACCCACAATACTGTGAGTGGAGCACCTGGGTGCAGGACTAGACACTTGTTGAGCTCCGGAGTCCAACGGTCGAAGACGACCGCCAGGCTCACGGGAGTAACCTGGGCTCGAGGGGCGTACCTCAGGTTTAGGAACAGGCACAAGCGTTGTTGGGGAGGGCTGAGGCAAGGGAGCTGGTGATGCCGTGCGAGAAGATGCGGGTGTGGGAGACATGGGACTTGGGGTGATAGTAGAAGCAGGTGAGGCAGGGCCATGCACAGAGGCAAGAGTGCCGGCGGACACAGGTACGGTCACAGGGGTACGCACAGGTGTCGGATCATGGGTACCTGAGGGATACGAGGGAATGGGGGTAGAAGCCGATGGTACTGAAGAGGTCTCTGGGCCGACAGCAATGATCACCAGGTCATCAAGAGCTAGAGACCGCGAGGTGGAGGGAGATCAAACGGACACATCAGCCTGGTGAGGGGTGCTCGCAAGCGCAGACTCCCCCATCCAGCGAGAGACCTCACACATAGGAATGTGTGTGACGGACAGCGACGTAATCGATGTCAGATCACGGTAGGTGAGGGACTCAAAGAAGAGTGCGTCACGTGACTCAACAATGCGAAGACGAGCAGGGTCCCAAAAACACCAGGCCTTTGACCGCGGGGAGATGCCGATGAAGGCACAAAGCGGCTCCGCGGTGAGACCTTGGACCCCTGCTGGTCCTTGGTGTAACACACAGAAGCCAAGGATCCCCAGACGCGAGCGAGGCGTAGGTCAGCACGGTGACCAAACCGGAGCTCATACGGTGTGACGTGGTCCGGAAGGGGACCGTGCGGGAGGCCGTTCCAGACCCAAGTCATGTAGGCGAAGCCCTCAAAAGCAAAGGACTCCGGGAGATTGCACTCAGACTGCATAGCGCAAACCTTATCCTCCATGGTGTGGTTCTAAGGCTCAGAAACATCGTTCTGCTGAGAAGTAGCAGGAGTAGAGACCTTGTGAAAAATCCCATGCTCAGTGAAGACGCTATCCATCTCGCCTAGAAACTCACCACCACGATCCGAGCGGAAGGTGTGCAGCGTGTGGCGGGACTGACGCTCAGCCATCACAGCCAGAGGTGAACTGTGAGAGCGGCGTCACTCTTCTGGTGCAGGCTGTAGACCCATCGCATCCGCGTGAAGTCATCAGTCAGGGTCAAGACGTATCGACCGCGATCGGACAAAGACTCGACAGGAGGAGGACAAAGGAGGTCCGAATGGACTTCCTTGAGAGGGCGAAGGGCGCGAGAGCGGGAGTGAGGGTAAGTGCATCGATGCATCTTACCCTGGGCGCAGAAGAGACACTCGGTCTTGGGCGGCTTCTTGAAAGAAGCCGCATCAAGACCGAGAGTGGGTTGTGTCCCAATGAGCTGCGACACAGTGTCGGAGCCCACATGACATAGACGGCGATGAAGCAATTGCTGGTGCTCAGGAGACCGGACACCAATGACAAAAACATGAGCTGAAGGGGAGGGAGAGGAAGGAGCAAAAGTCCGGGAGACACGATACAGGTCATCCAAAACAGATGCACGAAGAACAACGCAGCGAGTGTCAATAACAGCGACGGTTGCGGACTCGGCAGTGTGCTCCACAGAGAGTCCCATCAGTGTGCAAGCACGTATAGAAAGCAAACTTAGCTCAAGGTGAGGCACAAACAGCACCTCAGAGAGATACAAGGGGCCAGACGGACCATCAAAACGCACGACCCCAACACCCTGGACTGGCAAGGACTGACCAGAGCTTGTATGGAAAGAACAAACAGACGCAACAGGGTCGAGAACAAAGAAATCACTACGATGAAACGTCATGTGATGAGTGGCACCTGAATCGATGATCCAAGTGCCACCGGAATCACGACTAGAGGACGTCACTGTACAACGGGCAATGGAACACTTAGCCTCGGACGGACGCTAGACAGCAGGTGGGGAGGAACGACGAAGGGCACAAAGGTGAGACTCATGAATCCAATATGTACAGTTAGGCCCATCTTCATCACATGCCCACTCTGCCCCACCACACGAGTCATCCCGGGTCACCAAAACAGACGAACCGACAGTATGTGAACCACCCGGCTGTGACAACACACTCGCACCTCCCTGAAAGCAGAGTGCCAGAAGGTGGTGGACTTCAGTGATGGTGCGGTCATGTGGGTCGGGGTCACAGCTGGTTGCTGGTGAAGAAGTGGGAACTGCTGCGGTCATGGTCGTCGCGCGTCCGGAGGATGTGCTGCTCGATGTAGACCGGAGTGCGTGCGCAGCCTAGAGCCCGCGAGTAATCCGTGCCCAGTCGAGCGGCTGTTGGCACTCGGTATAGCAATGGGCGCCTCCATAGTTGTAGCAGTGAACGGAGCACCCACCGCTACTGCCCGATGACGGCTGCTGGCCTGAGCTGCACTTTCGTCGCCCATTCTTCCCCTGTGCTACTGCCGCGACACCCTCTGTCTGAGTTGGTGTAATCAGGGTGGAAGGGGAGGAGGACAACGAGGCGGAGGATAGAAAAGGAGTCTGCAAGAGGGACATCGATGGTGATGCAATGATTACTGCTGCAATGGAAGTCTCTTGATGAGCCATGGTTGCCTCACGGGCTGAAGTCACCTGGAGGAAAAGCTGGTGCGCCCAGGGAAGAAGCTGTAGTAAGGCCGAGAAGACTAGAGCACAACGTTGCTATACTGGGTGAAGATGTCTGTGTGCTCAAGGTGAACCCCGAGCATGATCCTGCGGAGCACCCATAGCTATGTACCTCTTGAAGTCCCAAGGTGCGTGTAAATGCACATGGCGCGTCGCCACTAGTCTGCTGCGGGCTTGGCAAGCCCCTGGCGAAGGGAGTGAAAGGCACGGATGTGTGCAGCGCGAGTGGCGTGTGTCTCTATAGCAAGCAGGGACAACGCTAGATCCCAGCCCCCGTGTGGATCGGCGTCGGTGCCTGTGCCCACCTTGCCAAGGAACAAGCAGAAGTCAACGACGGTCTCACGTGGCATGGCGTAGAGAAGTCGGTGCATCGCCCTAGCCGCTGTCAGTACCTGAGCCCGGTCGGTAGTCTGATACAGACTGTGGTAGCAGGGCCACACGCCCTCTGGAGTGGCCCAGACCTGAAAGAGGATCTTCCAGCAGTCAAAGCCGTCCTTGGTGACATACCGGGGGGGGGGGGGGGCGTCTC
>SZWC01008739.1:84440-102088 GCA_023375785.1 Penium margaritaceum
GGGGGGGGGGGGGGGGGCACATCACAAGCAATGATTCAGAGTCGTTGAATGCCCGTCTGAAGTCCCTCCGCAAGCTTTACCCCTTCTACTGCTTCCTACAAGTGTACTACTTTGTGTAGGGCATCATGGCTCAGCGCCGCGAGCACAATGCCAACTGCAATGAGACTCTTGCCCCGGCTCCCGTGAGACGCCTGCTTCACAGTTATGCAGTTGCATGCGAGTACGACGTCATGATGGAGGGGTCGTCCACGGCAACGGTTCGTGGCCAACCGAGCGTCCGGCGGCACGTGGATCTTAACATGGGAAGTTGTGAGTGTCGTCGGTGGCGCGAGTCTGGCCAGCCATGCCAGCATGCCTTTTTCCTCATGATCGAGGTGGGTGAAGACCCGACTGCGCACGTGAGTCGTGAGCAGACAGTGAGAGACTGTAGCCTCACCTACGGCAACCCCACGCCCTCACTCTCCGCCTCTGGACTCTATCAACCTTCCCCGTCTGGCTGGGGACAACCAGGTCCGCGACGGGGCCGTGGTCGTCCTAGGAGTGCCCGCATGGAGCGTGCGCCACTCCGGAAATGAAACCTCATCTACCTGAAGTGTGGCCGTAAGAGGTGTCCCAACCGTGCTGCACCTTGGCCTCACAAAGCAGCAGCAACGCTAAGAGAAAACCGTAAAGCAGCAGTAGCAGGAGCAAGTGCACGTGCAGAGAGAGAAGAGGGGGCAGGGGGAGAAGAAGGGATAGCAACCGACGACAGTGATGCGTCGGACAATGACCCTGAAGAAGACCCCAGGGGGTCCTCGACAGATGAGGAGGTGGGTGAGGCAGTCGCAGACAACTTCGACAACAACGTGTCTTACAGTGGCAGTGAGGACTCCCTGGGGTATGCGGCGGAGCCAGAGAATGGACTGCTTACACAAGAAGAGCACGACGCTGAAGGTGCCAGACTCATGGAGCAATATGGTGCACTGGAACATGACGCAGACGGTGACATAGGAGAAGAGGCGGCAGAAGATGATGCAGGAGCAAAGCACGCAGATGATGAAGCAGAGGAGGAGGTGAGTAGTGGTTCCCTACTCATGTCCAAAGGTTCATGTGCACATCTTGAATTCCTTTGAAGGCCATGAACACTCTACTAACAACAATGTCATGTCACTGTGCAGGGGTACAGTGGAGTGTTCGTTGGCCGCAGGCCAAGTCTGAAAGCACATCCAGGTCCTCGGCGAACGGTGTACTCCGCATGGGTAGTGGCTGGCCGGAATCTGTGATGACCAAGTTAGTGTGGTTGTGTTAGGGGTGGTTGTGAATCATAGGCCATTGTTTCCTTTGAAAAGTGTCAACTCATTTTCACGAAAAAACCTTCCCAACTCCACGTTCATGCTATGCTAAAAATGAAAGTGCAGCCTTGCATGAACCTTGGCTTGTCACAGTAGTCTACTAAGGAAAACATGTACTTTACTCTAGTACTCTACAAGAAAGAGGTGTCCCATGTTTCATTACAAAGTATAAAAGCATGGAACAAAGCCATTTTTACTTCTCTCAAACATTTCCACCAAGTATCAATGGAGTGCACGCTGTCCGCAACAGCACTGCCTATGGTCCCTTCGTTTCCATGTGGAGTTGGCACATGTTATCTTTAGTTGAGGTTGCAGATGGAATGGAGGCGTTTAGAGGTCAGGTTGTACTACAGCACGTGCCCTCAACCCTTTGACATGGGTGCTCTATCAGACTACACACCAGAAGAAGTATTCTACGATACTGTTGAAGAAGTTGACGATGGGATGGTCATTAATCCCGATAGTGCACAGGCTTCTGGCAGTTCTGTGCACTTGTGCCCCATGTGTGAAATCATTGGTTGGATGCACACGCTACCCCCACAAGTGCAGTAGTGGATAGTGAACGGCAAGCCTGGTCCTTATGAGTAATGTTTAGGCTGCACAAACTAGTATTGCAATCGTTATCCAAACCTTTGGTTTAAATTGTCATTGAAATGGTGGAACACTGGGATTCGTGCGGTTCATGCTTGCCATTTCAAAAGACATGAGGTACATGAGAAGGATGATGTGTGGGAACATTTTATGATTGTTGCTTATAACAGTCCTACCCAGTTAAGTCAGAATGGATGTTACACACGTTCGTATGCACAGAATTCCAATAGTCACAATCGTTATATCCAAAGTTCTTTGTCAATCAGACATAGATCCGCTGTGTTTCATGTTCTGCAGCACTTCTTCCATAAAAATGTGAGGGACCTGTCATATGCGTGTGAAATCAGGCCGCAAAATGACGACAATACCCTGCAGTTGAGGTATTAAATGGCATGAAAAAATTAGCATTGTAACCGGTCCTACACGGGCCTACATGGTCATAGTCTGGTGCACCATAGAGGACTGCCATGGCTGGCATGGCTGCCCATTCGCCACACCCAAAGTTGTTAGTGACCAAGACATACTTCCGCTATGTTTCATGATCTGCAGCACACATTTCATACAGATGTGTTGGACCTGTCACATGCGTGTTAAATGAGACTGCAAACGTACAAGAATATCCGGGATTTGAGGTATACAATGTCATGACAAAATAAACAATGTACCCGGTCGTTCACTGGCCTAAGTATTTCAGACTTTGGCACACCATAGAGGATTTGGATGGACCCAGGGCTGCTAGTGTGGTGGGGACCAGATAGGAAGGCAATGTGGCAGCTTCACACATGATGTGGCACATGTCGAGTGGATCACTTGGAGGGGGCCCCAAGTTCTTGGAGTCCCAGAGGTTCTTGATGTTTTTCCATGCGACCCATGCATCAAACTGATCCGTACGGGGGCATGGAGGAAGGATTTCTCCCCATGGACCAAAGTGAGGAGCATCCGGACCTCCATCCCACAACTGGAGCGGCGGCATGGGACGACCTCGGAGCTTCAGCGGATCCAAGGAAGACGTGTTTTCACATGAAAAGTGTGCCAATGCAGGAGATGTACAAAACGTGGAAGTTGTGACTTATAAAGTTCCAAAGAAGCAGTGGTTCATCATTCAAATGCGTCTGGTACATTCTCTGTCCTGTCAAAAGTTTCCCGGTCTACAATCTCGCACACCACAGTGGGTCCGGATGGACCCATGGCTGCCAATGAGACGGGTACCATGTAGGACAGCGATGCCGCGGTTTCACACCCATGAGCCATGGGCCGAGACCATTTGAGTCCCACATGCGCTTGATGTTAACCCACCCGACCCACGCATCATACAGGTCCATGTGGCAGGCATCGTTGACATCTCCCGCCCATTTCTCTAGCGGTGGTAATGGACGACCCTTCAGCGACAAGTGGTGCGAGAACGCCATGGCTGGGTATCAAATTAAACGTAATGAACGTCAACTTCCAAGTGCTGGACACTTAAAGTATGAACTGCAACTTTCAGCTCAGTTTATGCTACAGTTAGGTTTCTGCACGTTTTCGACTATGTCACATCAAATGTGGACGTTGTCGTCAGCGAGCTGGGGGATGGCATGTTGTCTTGTCCGCGACGATGAAGAGGACCTGCTCGGCTGTCACTAGCTGTGCGATGCCATTCGTTGGCAACATATCCGATGACACGTGTGTAATGCCTTTATGCACGCATAGCATCGATGCAAATGGTGCACAAATTTGCAACATTTCATGTCAAACTTAGACCGGACACTACATGGTTTGTGCACAGAATATTTGTAATAAGCTGCGTCTTCCGAACCTCCACCGTTGGTTTGGACATGTACCGGCACTTGGGCATATGGGTTCTGCTCCGTCACTATTCACGTGTGAACGAATAGTGCATGGGCTACGGAGTTATTAATTTCAGTGAATTCCCGGATGGGTAACTTTTTTTTAACTCATGGGGCGCTAGTTGCTTTCTCGCTTGGCGTTGATGTCTGGATTATTTCCTGCGGTCCATTGATACCTACGTTGTATCGTACGCGACTTTGGCATATCAGCTATATAGTTCCGAAAAGTGGGTATATCGTGACCGAACCCTATCTTTTATTGGGCATAACAACCCATCTACCCAATCCACAAGGGGTTTGGTGATGCCCTACCCAGATAACAAGTTATATTGACTCTCTGTCCAGTGACTTAAAGATAAGACTGCCCTGGCCACTCGCTTCACCATGCTCAATTAGCGGCATGCGCCGCTGATCTAGCGAAGCGAGGTGAGGTATGTCGACCCCCCTCGCGACTCTCGCTCCCACGGAAGAATCGTGATTGAGCGATGAGCTCCTTGTTCTTTTTTCCTACATGCAAACCACAAAGGTTTCACATGCAAACCTTAGTCAAACCCTACCCCGAATCACATCGGGGGTTTTAGGGTTTCATTTTTGCGCGGGCTCCTGCTGGACCCTGCGGTAGCGGGGCCTAGCAGGTTTCCTTTCAACGCATGGGGAGTCTCAGACCTCCCATGCGAACCATACGCAACTCCCCCTCCCCCCTCCCCCACATGAACATTCACAAATCCCTCAAATTAGGGGTTTGTGAATGTTCAAAGAAATTGATGACATCAGCAAGTCAACGTTGCATCTCATGTAACGTTGACATGCTATGATTTCTTGTTGTTCGCAGATAAAGCGTCAATATTCTCAGGCCAGCGGGTAGGGGAGTGTCATTCTTCTCAACGCCGGACAAGATTTCAATATTCTTCCGATCGCCGGGTAGGGCATACACACAATCAGATTTTGTGGGTAATCCTTGCATGTACCCTTTTTTCATTTCGGTGAAAATACTGATCACCCCCTGTTTTGTCACCCTTGACCCTCATCCGTCCCTCCGTCAGAACAATAAGCCTCATCCGCCCCTCTGTCGGAACGATAAGCCCCATTCGTCCCTCCGTTGGAGCAATAAGCCTGATCCGCCCCTCCGTCGGAGCGATAAGCCTGATCCGCCCCTCCGCCAGCACGATAAGCCTCATTCGCCCCTACTCATGAACAATAAGCCCCATATACCCCTCGAGCAGGTTTCGATGTACAACCGTTGATGTACCCAAGGTTTTTGATGTGACGCAACACTATCAGCGGAACGGAACCTTACCCTAGACACCTGCTGCCGAACAGAAGTGCTTGGGTCTGCGTACAGGCTCGGCATGGTACCGTTTCGGCACCTGCGCCTCCCTGCTTCGGTGTGCAGTCGGCCACACATGACGACTGATGCTTTTCAAATACCTTGCCCGTAGTCGTGTCATTTGCGATGTCAAACCCGTGCGTATGCCCTGCATATATGACTGGCTTAATTGCAATCGACTACTAGCTTCTCCCATACTCAAGAGTATAATGAGCAAACACTCTTGCGACATGTCCAATGTTCCAGATACGCGTCCTCTGCCACCGTTGCAGCACTGGGGTGGCCGTCCAGAATCGGTGTGTGGTCCTTGGGGAACCGTGATAACCCCCCCTCCCCCCCCCCGCCCATGGATCACGGAACTGCGGTGGCGTAGTGGGCAAAGATAAAGCGTGCATGGGACATCATCAACCCAAATACACCCGAGGACCCATACACCATGTGTTGGCAGTTAAGCATGAAAGNCGTCCTCTGCCACCGTTGCAGCACTGGGGTGGCCGTCCAGAATCGGTGTGTGGTCCTTGGGGAACCGTGATAACCCCCCCTCCCCCCCCCCGCCCATGGATCACGGAACTGCGGTGGCGTAGTGGGCAAAGATAAAGCGTGCATGGGACATCATCAACCCAAATACACCCGAGGACCCATACACCATGTGTTGGCAGTTAAGCATGAAAGCACCTCATGCACGACCGTTGTTGTGTCCACCCAATTGGGCGCCATGGATCTTGGTCTCGCCACTTCCATGTTCACTGTTGTGATTAACCTCATCCTTTACCTCATGTCTTTACTGATGTTCATAACTGTGTGCTGGGCATTGTGGAATAAAGTGTTTCCATGAAAATGAACAATGTACCACCCTTATCCTCAATATTAGTGTGCATTAAAGCAACGGAATGTCCTCTAATGTAGACTACTTCTGGCAGTAGTAGAGACCAATGTAGCTGTGAAATGAGGACATTACATGCGCACAAATGCACCGTTTTACTGGATACTTTGGGCTCAAGTACCTTCAACTTTCATGTTCAACATGTCCACCTCATTGTTATCATAGTAAGCAACATCATAAGTGAATACCTCTTCAGCAACATATGGTAAGGTTGTCCAGCAATGTACCATCCTGAGTAGGACACTTCATGAACATTGTACCAATGAAATCATTTGTTACTTCCTTAATAAATGATGTGCTTGCTTCCCATGTGGTGGTTGTGCAGGCTATAACAGACAGTGTCATGTCTTGTGTTTGTACGTGGTATGAGAACGTTATCCTTAACAAAGACTGACATGGATTTCGGCTATTCTTATGATGTTCAAAGAGACACATTCATTTCAATGCTATGAACAGTCTTTACGTCACTAGTATTACCTTATCAACACTCAGAAGTACACTTCACCTACTTCTAGCACTACTTGCTAATGAAGTTGGCATTTCAAATGACCAACCTTGCACAAGGGACTTGGATTGAGTACAATCAATTATGGAAATATCAAACACTGAACACCACGGACAACGAACGTGGGGTACGTGATTTCCTCAAAGAGTTCACGACTCAATTCCCGGAGAAAATGAACAATGTCACAGACAGGACACAGCTGCTCCCATGGCTGACAGTGTTCAGCGTCATAGAAGACCTCGGCCTGGGGGTCTGAATCTTGGCAGCCATGTCTGCTTCTCGGAACATGCACACTACTGGCCCCCCTCCCCACATGCAATGAACTACTGTGTCTAAGCCTAACTCTGACCTTCTGCCTAACCCAAAACAACCCTCTCTGGGTGAACTTCGAGCCGCCTCACTATGGTGTGCTCAATCTCCATAGTCCAGTAAACTTCATCCTGCACGTGAACAAAACCAAGTATTCATCATGACAAACACCCTTAACCGATGAGAGTTCCATGAAAGTGTGTATAACAGGACATGAAGACAAACAGAACAAGTACATACCTCACTCTGCCTCCTCTGGCTCTTCCTCGTACATCTCCTGCCACTCTCTCTCCTCCTCATCCAACTGCTGGGTGTGCTCATCCTGCGTCACCGTCTCACCATCATCACCAAGAGGAGGGGAGTATGCACCAGAGTCATCACTTTCAGCACCAACATCGTCATCATCCTCTTCATCCCGGGGCAGAGCCTCGGGATCGTACTCCATGTCACCGCTGGCATACACTGCAAGTGGAGNAACAAGTACGTACCTCACTCTGCCTCCTCTGGCTCTTCCTCGTACATCTCCTGCCACTCTCTCTCCTCCTCATCCAACTGCTGGGTGTGCTCATCCTGCGTCACCGTCTCACCATCATCACCAAGAGGAGGGGAGTATGCACCAGAGTCATCACTTTCAGCACCAACATCGTCATCATCCTCTTCATCCCGGGGCAGAGCCTCGGGATCGTACTCCATGTCACCGCTGGCATACACTGCAAGTGGAGTATCCATAGTTGTGGAGGCACTTGCACGTGCCTCCAAGGCTACTGCGACCTGTGCAGCAGCAGCCTCTAGACGTCCATCATACCCCCTTGCTGCAGCCTGTGCAGGGCTTGGAGCAGGTGGGTTTTTGTAGCGTGTCCTGGTGTTGCCTTTTTGCCCACACCGTGGACAAATGAAGTTTTTCTTCCACATTTTCTCACGGTCTTTCCTTGCGCTGCACTGGCGTCCCTTCCCACGCCTTGGTCCCGGTTGCAGCCACTGTAGTTCGACGGGCACAATGTTCTTCACCACTGGAGAGGGGATGGGGTTTTTTTACGCACGTCGGAACGCCATGTGCGTGAGTCTAGGGTCGACAAGGTTCTCTGCGTTGATGCGCTTCATGAGCAGGAAAGCACATGCATGATGACATGGCATTAAAAACTCCTTCCACCAGCCACAGCTGCAAGTTTTCTCCAGGAGGTCTACCTGTTGGGGATTTTTTTGTTGGTCCATCCACAATTGCAGTGTTTGGGTCCTCCTCAGTCACAGTGTACTCACGGGCCACCGCTAGGCAGTTCAGCAGTCGGTCGGCTTGGGCAGGGGCCAAGGACATCTGCACAGCTTCTTCTTGGGCACGCCGAGCACAAAACATACGCTGCACAAAGGGTAGGATGCTCACAAAGTAGTAGTATGGATGTATCTTGCGGTGCGCGGCAATACGTGCGTTCCTGCTCTCTGCTGCATTGGAGGTGGTGTGGCCTCCCCTGCCAAGGGGGCAGTGGAGACGTGTCCATTTCTTCAGAGGCACACCACCGACCACAGTCCCATCCCCACCTGGCCTGCCAAACAGATATGCGTAGGCAGATGCACTCACTTGCCGCAGGTGGGTGGTTGCCTTTTACCACTGGTCGACATTGAGCGCATGCGCACACTTCCATGCCCAGTGTCCGGCTTTCTTCCCGTAGGCAATGCGGACGTTCTCGTGCAAGTGCCATGCGCACTACGTGTGTGTTGCACCACTTAGGTACTTCTTTACCGCTTTCTCCAAGCCCTTCTCTCTGTCTGTGATGCTGCATGTCCCAGGCAGACCAGTAGTGGGATGCGCGAGGGCAACCTGTGTGCAAAAAAAATTCCAACTCTTCTTGTCCTCGGTCGGTGCCAGTGCCCACGCCATGGGCACTGCGTGGTCATTGGCATCAAAAAATTGGGCAAGCAGCATAGTTTGCTTATGGCCGTTTTTCAAAAACGTTGCATCCATTGTCAGAATGCGGCGACTGTGCTGGAAACCAATCCTTGCAGCCCCTGGAGCGACGAACGCCCATAGAAAAGCACCTTTCTTGTCCTTGTGTGCGACCGCGTGGGTTCTTGGGTCAACGCGTCTCAGCTGCACGCACAAAATGGATGTACACATGTCAATAGAACTAAAACTTGAATAAAAATGGATTTGTTCAAGCTTTCAAGCGGTCATGTTTGCGTATCTCGTCGACGTAAGACGGAAAGAGACTCCACGTGTCGGTTTTTGTGCCCATCAAGTTTTCCTGGGCCTGTGTCTTCGCGCGGTAGAGCGTGTCGTTGGAGATGTTGATGCCGGTCTGCTTGTGGAGTACCTGCCGCAGGATGGCTGTAGACGCAGAGGGGTCGCGTTGCAGTGCTTCGCCTATTTTGCGGGCCACCCACCCCTTCTGGCGGGCCGGATTGTCGCAGCCAATCTTGGGGACACACTTGTGTCCGTCAGTGTAGTGGGACACAGTCACGGCACCAAACTTGCTTGTCACACGTGCGTGCAAGAGCCAGGTACAACCCTTGTTCTTGGCCTCCACGCATGTCACGTGGAATCTGGCGGGCTCACTGCGCACCCACTTAAGTCCGAAGCGGTTGTCAACCGCGTAATCCTGCACAAACGCCCGGGTTGCGTCCATGTTGTCAAACAACATACCCTCTGCTGGCTCCTTCGGCATCCCCTTCTGCTTCTTTGGGCTGTGGCATGGTTCGTCGTCCGAATCGCCTGTCCATGCTAGCACAGCATAAAATGACATGGGAGAGCACGGGTTTAGAATGCAGTCCATGAAAAACCAAGAAGAGGAACCTGTACCTGTACCATGCACTATCTCCGTCTTCCTAAAAAAATAGACACAGGATGCATCATGGGCACAAAGTGAGCATTACCGAGGTGGCCATGTGGTATGGACAGCACGCGACGGCGCCCCATGCTGAACCTAACCGGTCCGGCTTCCCGGACATCGGGGGACCTGGGAGCATGGGATGGTTCATCCGGGAGTTGGTTCTGTGGGAGGGCGTCCCACTCGTCCAACCGCCGGGGCCACCAATCATCGTTCCAATCCCGAGTCAACCAAAACATAACATCTTCAAACGTGCCTGATGGATTGTTCGGGGGAGGGTTATCGAGGTACCACCGCGTTGTAGGTCCATCAGCAAACCGAGCAGTGTTCTCGTGTGGACTTGGTTGCGTGGCAACGAGCCAAGCGTGTTGTTGGGAATCCATCCGAAACGATGGGTATTTAGTCCACAAAACAGCATCCTATTTATCCCATCTACCCTCCTCATTAGGCTTATCTGCGTCCTCAACGATTTGGTCGTCCACCATTTCGGCTTCACGAAGGATGCAACAGCAGAAGCAACATCGTTAGAGGGAGCGGTGACGGCATCAATGACGAAGACGCAACACTGAATGACACTGGATGAAACTCCACAGGTACCCTGCCGCAACATATGGTGCAAGTGGCGGACAATCCGAGGATATGTGTACACGTAGGATGAGGGCACTGTCCATTGATACCCCTCGTCATGCACATACTCTGCGACTATTGTGCATGTCATCCACTGTCCACCTGCAACTAATAGTACACCATGGTTTTGGGTACCCAACGGCATGCCCATAGCCACCGGCGGTTGAAAGGATGTGACAGCAACATGTGATTGGCAGCTCGTCATGGCGTGCCACGGAAGTTGCAACATGGACAGCTGCCGACTGGTCCAGCGGTGCAATGTAGTTGGCCCGCTCATCGCTTGCTGTGCTGGCCATACAGCTGTTAGGCGCGGCATGACGTTTGGATGCCAGTGCATGAACCATGCCAGCTCAGGGCCGAGGATCCGCAGGGAGTGTTTTGATGTTACGAGGACATTGCATGTGCTGGTAAGATGGCCATGCAGACGTGCGGTGTGTGGATTGACGGAAACTCTGAGTCGTTGAAATATTTTGAGAATGAAAGGATACCCCCAGTTAACGAGCAAATGAAGCACGTTGAACCGCACATTGTCGAGTACCGGAACATTTTTGTTGTCGACTTCATACTAAAATACAAGTATCGAGTACATGCATGCGGCGTGGTTGTACGGATTGAGGCACAAATTATGGGAAAAGTGAAATAATAATACCAGGACACCCTTCTCCGGCAGAAAAATGGACCAATTGCTGTCACATGACGACTTCGACAATTGCAAGGGGTATATGGGGCTTATTGTTCATGGTTAGGGGCGAATGAGGCTTATCGTGCTGGCGGAAGGACGGATCAGGCTTGTCGCTCCGACGGAGGGGCGGATTAGGCTTATCGTCCCAACGGGTGGGCGGATCAGGCTTATCGGTCTTGCGGAGGGGCGAATGGGGTTTATTGTTCCGACGAAGGGGCGGATGGGGCTTATTGTGTGAAACTTGGGGTATATAGTCACTCCGCCCTTTTCATTTTTGTGGATAAAACCTCTTGTTTTTCACTTAAAAACGTGTACATGTTTTAGTTCCATGACAATCCCAACTTGTGCACAAAAGTTCATGAAGGAATGAAACTGCTCGTGTACATACTAACCATAAAATGATAAAAAATCACTCCAAAAAGTGTTTCGTTCAAGTTGTTTTTTAGTGGACGATTTTCATCTCTTCTTTGTTTGATACAATTTCCCGAGTCAACCCGTTGTACAAAATTATTTGAAGACTACGCCCAATATACATAAATATTTAACATTCGCACCTACGTAGCAAGATTTCAATCACCAGATGCCCATAGTGACAAAGAATACGATAATTGTGCACCCGGTTAGTGCCAATCAAAGGTATGGTTGTAATGTTGTGACAGCTTTCGTCAGTTTCAAGCATGATTTCAACATTAGTGTTTTGTACCAATCTCGAGGGGTGCAACATTTTGGAGACTTTTGGATCATTATCAATCATGGAATATGAAATTCCCGGTGTGGACATGTCTTGCACCACGGCAAAGTCGGGTACGAAGACTTACTCCGCACATGCAACAACGTTGCACACATAATGTGTGCCCACATGGTGTCAGAAATGTCTCGCTCAAAGACGAAAGTACGTTGACGTTGTCTGCATAGGACCTTGTGTAATTGAGGAGCTATCATGCTACCTGGCAGCCTGTTTGTGGCTGAATTCAGGGAAAATCCATTGTCGTTGCCGTCAAGTACGATGGTAACTTGAAAGCGAAAGGGAAACGTGGGAAAGTGGAGACTTCGTCAAATGCTTGGCGTCTTCAAGTAGGTGAAAGTTTCACAAAGCCTTACCAGTTTCCAGCCCTATTCACCATAACATGAATTTGATCGTCAGGGTTTGCTGGGCTACTTGTTGTTTTGCAGCGCGAACGTCAACGACCGGACACTAGCATGAGGTCGCGGATATGGGATGGATGCATATGTGGACATCGTGAGCCTCCACAACGTTTTTCATTACAATATCGGCTCTGATGTGGCAACTTACATACTCTACTACCTGATGAATTCGTTGTCTAAAACATTTTTTGGTGTGCAACCGAATTTCGTTTAAAAAAACAACATTTTAATTTGCACTCAATTACAACAAAACAGGGCACATCTGTGACTATGATTTTGTTGGCAGTGCCTATTTTCCCTGTGTGGGGAACAGATCTTTGCAGATTTTTTTCCCGTGGCGAACGTTTGAAGGACTGAATAGCACAAACAATGATTGTGAACGGTCGTCGCGCATAGTCTTACTTTCGTTGGTCATTGACCCATGCATTGGAAAAAAAAGGCATCGTGTTGCAACACGAAAATCAACGGTCATGCAATGCGCCGCATGGAGCCGCCCTACCCTGCGAACCATCAATAGGCTGTCCATGTGGATAGCAGCCTAGTCATTTGCAACCAACCTAGTCACGATGTCTCGCCTAACCAGATTCTACACCAAGGTGTCTCACGAGGAACACCAGCAGAACGTGGCACGTGCCCTCGCTGGGCCTGAGCCAGTCGTCCCACCCCGTCGTGGCCCCGGCCGTTCGCGGAAGACACCGTCTGTTGTCCTTCCACTGCCCGTGACACCATCGGCGAGCACCGTACCAGTGGGTCTAATGATGAAAAATGTGCCCGCGGACACTTCTATCCACAAGACACTCCCAAAGAAGCGCGTGGTCCTGACCAACGACTCCGACAACGAAGAAGCCCCCTGCACCGACGTCGGATTGCAAGCCGCCCAGGAGACTGGCAACATCGTGGACAAGGCAAGCGAGGGTGATGCAGTCTTTGCTGATGAAGACCAGCATGCAGCCGTCGAAGACCACATCGATGCCACTGTACTGGCTGTTGTCTCTGCACAGGAGTTTTCCGAGCCTGAAGAACAAGAAAAGCAAATTGTCCCAGCACTGCTGGAAGAGCTGGAGGCTGATGGCGCGGACGCCAATGATGAAGAAGCTGTTGATGATACCGAGGTGAGCTCCATGCCCCTTTCTACTCCGCCCTCATTGTCATCCTCTTTCACCGCATGCACAAACAGACAAGGCTCGTACATGGACTGGTTTGGGCTAGGACATGTCCGGACAATCCACGCGGCTGTGATGAGGCATGGCGGGTCTATCCACAAGGCCATCAAATTCCTACGATGCACCTACTACACCCCTTTTACCCCATCCATCTATGAACGTCTCACATACAGCACCGTGAAAGGGTGGTATGAGCCATGCGGGAAGATTCTGAAGCCTCGCTATGCTCCGGCACTCGTTGCTGGTGGTGTGCAACCAAAGGATGTCGCAACGCACAGCGAGCCACGTGTGCAGGGCAGCCGTGGGCGGAAATCCTACTTCCACGAACACCCTGCACTGAAGGGCGAGGTACTTCGTGCGTTGGAGGCACTGCGAGAGAATGGGATCCCACTGACCAGCGCCATCATCAAAGAGAAGGTGCATGGCACCTTGGGGGAGTGCGTGGTCGACAAGCTAGGCAGAAAGCCAGTCAACAAAATTTTCAGCCGAAGCTGGTGCCGAAAGTTTGTCGGCGAGGAGCTCAACTGGGCATGGCGCTGCGGCACAATGGCGTCACAGAAGCTTCCTACTGACTGGGAGCTCCATGCACTCACCATGCACAGATGCGCCGCCTTCTACATCGGCCTATACAACATCCCGGCCTACCCGGTGGTGAACGCCGACCACACCGGCGTGCACCTCGTACCCGCACCTCGCTACACCTATGCGCCGAATGGTGCAGAGGAGGTGAAGGTCTACAGGAAGGAGGACAAACGACAAGTCACGGTGCTGGTGGCCTCGGTGATGGATGGAGAGGTTCTGCCCTTCCAGGTCATCTGGACAGGGAAGACCAAAGCCTGCCACCCATGTGGCCCCAACTATGACATGGCCGTCAAGACCTCCAAGTGGCAGTTTTTGCACACGCCCAACCACTGGGAACGAGTTGAAAAAACAAAGGAATGGTTTTGCATGGTGCTCGAACCATTTTTTCATTTGGAAGTGTCATGAGTACAACCTCGACCATGCGAAGAACAAGCTGCTGCTCATCCTTGACGCATGGCGCCCCCAGGCAACGAACAGTTTCCGTGCTTGGGTGCGTGAGCATTTTCCCTTTGTGCAGCTGCTGTACATCCCCGCGGGTTGTACCACGAAGCTTCAGCCCGCTGACATCAGCCTGCGAAAATCTTTTTAAGGGAGAAGTCTCCAAGGGCTACTCGTCCTGGGTGGGAAAGCAGCTCAAGGATGAGAAACATGTCGACCTCAGCATGCGTCACATCAAAGATGCTGCGGTCGGTTGGATGCTGCGGGGATGGGGTCACCTGCGTAAGAACCCACAGATTGTCCAAACTGCATGGTGCCAGGGTGGATGGGACAAATTCTACGATGTGGATTTCCAGCGTGATGCATCCAAAGACGTGGTGACCCACGTCACTGAGTCTGACCAGCAGGGGTACAAGGAGGAGGATGTCGTCGTAGGCTGATCCATTCACTGTCTATGAATAAGATTTTCATCACATGCCCGTGTCCATCTCTCTCCCTCTCCACATCTCTTTCTCTCTCTCTCTCTCTCTCTCTCTCTCTCTCTCACGACATGTCTTTAACTGCTCTTGCCTGCTGAATCCCACGCTCTGGTCATGACATGCCATAACACGCTCGCAGCCAGTTCTTAACGAAATCATGGAACACTTCGATTTGAACCCAAACACACATTCAGAATAGCGAACACAACACATAGACCAGTTCACCACATAAAAAACAGCACACTAAAAAAAAAACCACTAAAGCGTATTCGAGAAAATTTTATAAATTTCTACACGCACTCAAACACTTGAATTCGAACAAAAAATAAACTATTCAGCAACAAATTCATCAGGCAGTAGGGTAATACGAACGTTGACCAGTGCTTTGCCCGTATCGCAATAGCTGCAAGCAACTACATGTGTAACTATGTGACAAGGACCTACGACCAATATGCTCGTACGAACGCAAACCATGACAGTTTGCGTGTCTGAAAAAGGCACACTATCACAACAAGTGAAGACAATTCTGCAGACCATGGCTTCACAAGCGTACCAAGTTTGCATTGCCAAGCGATTAGTTTACAACGTTCGTGGCAAAACATTGCCTACGGTTTGACTGTTGTAACATTACAAAATGTTGCCTACAACGCTAATCTGCGACATGTCATTGGTCACTCGAAAACAAAAATGTAGCCGTTATACCTCGGTCGCTAGGGAAAAAGGGATACCACGCATAGCGCAACATCTACAAAGTTAGCGCATACAGGTACAATTCGAGTAAGGTGATTGGCTACATTGTATTCGGCTCTTTTTGACCAAGCTCCAACATTAATTCTGTTCTCCAATAAGAGGTCGGATGTATGGCCCTAGTTGAATCCATCAATGTGCGCAAACACGACAGCTGGGCCAAGCTGATGCATGACCAGAATGATATCTATGAGGGGTCCATTCCCTATCCCAACGATGTGTCGTTGCCCGCTCATGTGAATACTAATTGACTTTGGCATTGAAATCTGATTTTCATAAATAGAAAAAAAAGGGTTCGGTCACCATATACCCAGTTTTCAGAACTATATAGCTCATTTGCCCGTCGTCGGTCAAAAAATAACACAGGTATCAATGGACCGTCGAAAACAACGCAGGTATCAACGCCGAGCGAGAAAGCAACGAGCTGCCCACGCGGTTAAAAAAATTACTCATACGGGAATGGAGATGAAATGATAGCTCCGTAGCCCACGCACTATTCGCTCAGTCTTGAATAGTAACGGAGCGGAACCCCTTTGTTTAAGCGCAGGTCCATCACCAAACCTCCGGCGGTGGTGCGGCAGACGCAGGTCGTTGGAAAAATATTGTGCACAAACCTTGCTTTGTCGGGCCTAGGTTCGACGCATTTTGCTGTACGTTTGTGCAGCAGTTGCAAAAGAACTCTGCGTGCGTGGAGGCATAGGACACGTGTCATCGCACATCTTTCTGACGAATGACATCGCACCGCCACAGCCAACTGACGACATCGTCGTCAGCGTGGATGACTAGGCAGTACGCCAACCGCCACCTTTTTAGCGACAACGACCACTTTGGATGTGACGTACTGGAAAGGATACGAAAGGCCAACTGTAGCTCGAACCGAGCTCATAAAGGGAGTTCATAACGTTACTGTATGGTGAATTGGTAAGTTGTCGTTCACGACGTTGTATTCAATCGCAGGCCATGGCGTCCTCGCACCACTTGTCACTGAAGGGGCGTCCGTTGCCCCCGTTCCAGATGTGGGCAGGTGTTGTCGAGGATACTAGCCACATGGACCTGTACGATGCGTGGATCGGGTGGCTTAACATCAAGCACATGTGGGACTCCAAAGGACTCGGCCCATGTCCAGCAGACCCATACACCATGTGCTGGCTCATGGGTGTCAAACCGCCGCATCGCCGTTTTGCATGGTGCCCGCGTCACTGGCAGCCGTGGGTCCATCCAGACCCACTCTGGTGTGCGAGATTGTAGACGGAAACTTTTGACAGGACAGGGAGTGTTGTAGACGCGTTTCATTGGTGAACCACGGATTTCTCTCAACTGTAGAAGTCACCACTCCTGTTATTTCTACTTCTCCTTCACTTGCATCGTTTTCGCTTGCAAACATGGCTCTTTCCGATCCGTTGAAGCTGCGAGGTCGTCCGATGCCGCCGCTCCAGTTGTGGGACGGAGGACCGGATGCTCCTCAATATGGTCCATGGGGAGAACTACTTCCTCCACGACCCCGCATGGACCAGTTTGATGCATGGGTCGCAAGGAACAACATAAAAAGCCGCTGGGACTAGAAGAATATGGGCCCACCTCCAAGTGATCCATTCGACATGTGCGGCATCATGGGTGTGAAGTGGTCACATTGCCGTCCTATCTGGTGCCCACCACACTGGCAGCCATGGGTACATCCGGATCCTTTTTGGTGCGCCAGACTCTGACCGCGGACTGTGGTGTAGGATTGGGTACACGTGAAATTCTGACAACACGTTCTACATCCAACGTACCGGGTATTGTAGTAATATTCTCATCCTTTTTAAATCTGATATGTCCGCTATCTTACACATCAATGCAATGTGCCCTCCATGGTGACATGCATGAAGAAGTGGGTTATGAAGTACTTTCACTTTTGGAAGGTCGCGATTGCGCCTGCGTGGAAAACGTACTATAACTTATGCACGTAAGGGTGTTGTACATCACAGTCTGAAGACATCTGCTGCACAAGGCAATGTATGGCTTCATTTCAATACCTTGGAGCACATGTGCATGTTTTCCAACGTGAAGGAGCTTCAGGGTTCCTATGTGGTGCCCAGCACACTGGCAGCCATGGGTACATCCGGATCCTGTATGGTGTGCCTGACTCTGACCGCGGACTGTGGTGTAGGATAGGGTACATGTGAAATTTTGACAACACGTTTTATATCCAAA
>SZWC01008740.1:73162-104282 GCA_023375785.1 Penium margaritaceum
GGGGGGGGGGAAGAGAGAGAGAGAGAGATCAACTGGGAGTATCACGAGCGTGCATCAACACCAACAGCATGCACAGCCACCTTAAACATGCCACTGCTGAGACCTTTGGTAAGAAACTCAGCACGCTGCTCACGAGTATCAACCTAGACACTGAATTTCTTCGGCGCCAATACGCTCGTGTACAAGGTGATGGTCAATGTATGTGTGCTTTGTACACGAATGATGCATGACATGGTGCTCAACGATTGCTTTTGTGCTCTTGATGTTGCAATTCAGGGTGATGCAGCGGATCGGAACAAGCAACTGCTAAAGCAAACAAGAAATGCACACGCTCTCACACGTACCTATGCCGAGCGCCATGTAGTTGGCCTCACTCGAGCTGCAAGCAACACATCCATGTTTTCCACTCCTCCTAGAGATAGGGGTCCTACCAACAAAAAGGATATATACAATGCGACTGCATGCATCTGTGTCGTGTGCACAATCACGATTAGTGTAGCCATCGGCAACAACAAAGGGTTGTGCACGATAGCACGTGTTGAGAACACGAGCTATAGAGAACACGCAGGGCAGCCTCAGGATGTCTTGAACGAGGCTTCTATGAGAATTGGAACCGAGAAGTTGACCGAGAAGGCCACATCTATCCAAGTGGTGGTGGCAAAGTTTACGAGGAACCTGAGCACACTGAGGTGATTGGTGACGTCGACTGTCTCCCCCAGCTAATATGAATCAGGAGAGTTCAACACACGCGAACCTCCTGGACTCATAGGAGTGGATGCAATAGGGATGTCCTCCAGCAAGGAGGCGAAGCACTCTCCAAGGCTACAACCAGAAGCAGCCTGATGCACATGCAGAGTAAGACGCTAACAATCGCGTTCCAGCACCATCCCGAGGAACACTCGAGCCAGGCCCAAGTCATTCATCTTGTACGTAGCCTCTGGGAGGGCCTTGACTCATTGGATAGCAGCTAGACTTGGAGAGGCAATGAGCAGGTCATTGACGTAGACGAGGATGGCCACAAAGGGCTTCGATAGGCACTCAGACAAGGTGTTGGATCCACAGTGCTGTAACAATAACCTCAACTCTCAAGAGTGGAGGAGATCATGTTTTAGCAGCGTGGTGACTGCTTGAGCTCACACAAAGCTTTTCGCTGTCGCCACACCTTGCTCATGCCATTGGTGTAACTTGGTGGTTGCGCCATGTAAATCTCCTCGTCGAGACGTCCATGCAAGAACTCATTGTTGACGCCCATCGCTCCAGTTCCCAATCATGCTGTGCGACCAGGCCGAGAAGTGCACGAGCGATGGTGTATTGCCCGACCGGATGAAACGTCATGTCGAAGTCTATACCAAGGATCTGAAACAATGCGTTCGCCATCGGACGAGCCTGTTGTCAGTCGACCTTGCCATCAGGTTTCAGTTTGCTTCCAAGGACCAAGCAAGCCATGATAGCTCTCCGGCCTGCTTGAAGCTCCACAAGCTCAAAGATAACATGTTCCTTGAAAGCACTGAACTCCTCTTGCATGACCTTTTCCGAATGGTTAGAATGAGCTACCTCTCGAACCCGTCAAATTGTGGTAGGTTGTGGAGGGGGTGTTGGGAGACAAATCACTATAAAGCATGCTGTGACATAGCCTACAACAGAGGTATCGAAGACGCTGTGAAACTAATGTGCAACAAGTGCATACCCCATTGCAAAGGTGGAACGAACAACGCTGACAGTAATGCCAAGTGCATCGAGAAAAGTGGGTCTAGGAGAGGACCTAACAGTGGAGGAGGATGCAGTGGAGCATGGGCGATGCGGAGAGGACTAAGACAGGGAACGAATCCTCCCTCTGTTTATGTATGACTCTAAGCCGACAACAGGCGATACTGACTCAAGACGTGACACAAGAACATTGACAAGCTCTTCTGACATGGTGTGCTCCTTGCCATGAGTGCTGTTGATCGTACTCCCTGGTTCGACCACTAATGAGAGGTCGAATACCTTATCTGCATTTAGATTTGGATTCCTTGGATTTTGCAATGCAAGATCGACCTTTGATTCGCTTGATTTGCGTGAGTATTAAAAAAGTTAGCCTAGCCCGAAGTTTGGGTGTTGGGCGGATGGAATCTGGTACACGCCATGGGTGACGGGATAATCCACCGCCAGTGATCTGAGTGTGTCTCCAATGAGCTCCAAATGCACCAGGGCCATAAATGAAGCGACCAGAGGGACCTCCTTGACCAGGGTGAACTTCTCCTTGACTTCTGGGCGAGGAAAGGCCCTCCGATGGGTCGTCATCGAAGCGCCTCCCGTTGCCTAGCGTGCAAGGCAAGGTGGACGGCTCCACCAACAGTTACTTTGACGACCATAGTAGGGGCTCTACTGCTCCGATTTTGGCGTGTTTGGATGCGTTGGAAAGCTGAGATCACATGCTATAAGGATCTGATGTAATATTACTGTGCTATGTAACAAAAAATTGTTTCAATTCAATTCTACTAAATGCGACGTGTTCTGCCCAAACACATCCGGGATCCTTGTGCTCCACACTCTTTACCGAACGTGTCCATTGGCTGTCCCAAACATTGGTAGCGTGCATCAGTGGGAGTTGGGCATCCTTGAGGGTGCCTCCACACCCACTAGTGCCAGCATCTCTCTGGTCCGTGATACACAATTGGGAGGTGAATGAGGAGGAGAATGTCCTGGTACATTGACGGGTATATGTGCCGAATCTGAAGATGTACATGTAGAAGACATAGAGGCCTGCAATGATTCTGAGGAGGAAGAAGTTGGAGCGCTAGATGGGATGGATAGACTGGGAGATACTCTGTCAAGTGAAGCAATCGATGACGGCTGTGTGGAGGAAGGGGGATCATCAGAGGGATTTGTGTTGGAAGAGAAAGGCGATAAGCCCCTGAGATCAAAGGGTCAAAGAGACCCATCCCTCCCAAGCAGGCAAATCAAGGAAATATGAAAAGGTGGAGTGATATGAGAAAAATCACATTGAAAGTCGTCCTCAAAGAATAGCGCGTCATGGGACTCCACGATGCAAGACCGGTCAGTGTCCCAGAAAGACCAAGCCGTAGACATTGCAGAGACACCAAAGAAGGTACGTAGGCGAGCACCTGGGCTAAGTTTGCCATCTCGAAGGTCCGCAGGGAGTCAGACGACACGCCCCTAGGTGCAAGCAAGACGCAAGTTTTCCCGAAAACCAAACCAAAGTTAAAAGGGGGTGACATGACAGGGAAGAGGACCGTGAGGAATGCAAATCCAGACTCATGTCATGTATGACATGGTCTTGAAGGAGAGGAGAGGGGGTACTTCATAAGCGATGAGAAAAGTACGAATGCCATCAGCAAGAGTATGATATGATTCTAGTACTCTGAAAAGTAATCTTGTTGAGGTGTGTAGGGAGCTGAGGGATCCATACACACCTTGTGAGAAGACAAGAATTGAGTAGTTAGTCCCATGGACTTGCCACCACGATCAGTGCACACTGATCGTGTAGACGACGACCATAGGCGAGCTCAGCGTGAGGTGACAAAGACTCAAGGATGGGACAAATGTCACTCTTTTTCCAAAGGGCAAAGACCTATCGCATGTGCGAATAGTGATCAGTGAGGAAAAGGATACAACATGTCAGAACTTATCTCGGAGATCGCTTCAAGGGGTGCAAGTTCCGAGAAAATGAAGAGTGACAGCGCAGGTTGACCTCCAGATGAATCCAACCAAGCTCCAATGGTCTCATGAACGACCATCATGCGAACCTCGCCAAGAACAGGCCAACGGCTTCGTGCCACAACGGTCAAGGCGAATGCACCTACAGGGATCGCTCTTGCGCACAGCACTCCTCTATTTGTACGGCTAGCGAAGCCGGTTCTCCTAAAGTAGTCTAGCGGTGCCTCTCCCTTGTCCCGCCCGAGTTGCCACCATACTCCCTTCTTCTCGCTCGACAAAGTGCGCTAGATTAGGCTACTAACTATTTGTATTACGTGTATTGCTTTGTAACCAATCCATTAGATTCCTCTCAAAGCTTGTCCTCTGGAGTCGCCTTCAGTTCTTTCTCCTCGCATTGTCCTTCAGCGCCCGTGCTCTTGTACAGCACCCACTCTATCCTCGCTGGCATCATTTTTACGTCATCAACGGCCGCACCTACGAGGAAGCTTCCAGTTGTTACTCCAATTACTTTTTTCCACAAAAATAATCTCTCTGTCTTCAGTGCTCACACCTTCGTGCCACACCCAGAATATCCTCTTCCGTTTCCACTGTAGTTCCTCTGTCATTTGCCATTTCTGCTCTACTTCTACTTGTGGTCCTACCTTCACTTAAAACCGCTTGTCCTTGTGACTGTGTCCATCCACATAAGCACTTGCAATATTTGGACATGGTATCAGCGTCCAGGTGACACACCTGGTTCTCTCGTGCTCGCAGCTCTCGGCCGCACCCATCTGCAACTTGCTCAAGCTTCCTTCCCGGGAACAGTGGCAGCCAAAGGATCCGCGGTGGCAGCGCCCCTTCTGACTAAGGTGTTGTAGCAGCACCATTTCACTCACTCCTGGTGATCTCGTACACGTGGTTTTGCCCCTGCGTCCAAACTTCCCCATATCAGCAAGCTTCTGCTCCTCTATAATTGTGTTTGCCACTCTTGCGCACGTGGTTTTGCCCCTGGGCCCTACAAATTGCTTGTCGTTGATCTCCCTTCGTCTCTATGCATCTGTGCTTCTAATGCTCATCATCCTTGTCTATATATCCTTCTCAGTCTCCACCATCACCCTCAATCCGTCGTGCTTCATCATTAAGAGCAAACAAATCAGTCATCTACTTCGACACTGCCTAGAACCACTCTCTTGAGCCGCTCTCTAACGCCGCATTCTTTTTTCAAGGAGTTATATTCAATCCTCTGGATCCTTCTTTAGTTTCCTGCCCCGCCTGTAAAATCATCAGTAACGGCCGCCTTTGCCTATAGTACCTGCTTCCTCCTCCGACACTTCCTCACCATGGCTTCCACTCTCATGCTGTCGGGACTTCCCAAACTCACAGTGAAGCCTGACGGCACCAGCAAATACAAGCCATGGAGCTATTCCCTGTCCCTCTTCTTCGATACACAGAAGGTCAAAGGAGTCACTCTCAGTGACCTCACCAAGTCTGACACCGGAGTGGAATCATCTGATGCCTCAGTAGCTGCTATACGGAGAAACCCCTCTGGCGGAGATGTGTTCAACCAAAATCCTCCTCCCAACAATGCTTCCTCATGTACCGCTCCTGCTGGCACAACTTCAACTGCATCTGCAGCCCTTACTCAAACTCATGCTGCAGCATCTGGCATCACCCGCGCCACATGGAAAGTCGCCAACAGCACAACACTCATGACCATCATGACCAACTCCTCTCCTGGCATGCATGAGGACATGCGCACTCTCGGATCTACGCCACATGAGGTCTGGAAGACCGCTTCAGCAACAACACCTCTACCGCCTATGGCATCAAGATCATGTCACTGATTTCTGTGCCCTTCTCTGCCCACACCAACATGGGCAGCTAAATCGCCGTCATCACCACCATCGCTTGCGACCTCAAGGAAATGAAAATTTATCTTCCACATACTGTCGTTTGCACCGGCATCATCTCCGACCTCCGTGTTCAGTATGATATCATCTGTCAGATCCTCTTCCAACTGCCTGTCGACCAACTGACCATTGCCACCATCAGCCCCAAGCTCATGGCAGCCAAAAAAGACCATGTGGCCAAGCAAGCACGTGAGAACACAATTTCCACCAAATCCTTCGTGTCCATGGCCACCACTGCTGAAAACCACATCATCAACCGCTTCCCTGCTTGCTCCTACACCATCCGCCATGGTCCTCTGAAGGGAACCAAGTGCGGGAGCCATAGCTACTTGCCCCACGTCTATGATCATCGCGCTAGAGATGAGTGGCTGGACCAGAACCCCGGTAGATCAGACGGTGAGCAACCCAACTGGGCGGAGGAACACCGCCAGCGCTACAACATGATGGGAAGCTCAAGCTGGCGTTTGACCCCAACCAACAATGTGGAAGTATCATCCTCCCTTGCTCTCCCTACGGCTATTAACTCCTCCTAACAATGCAGTCATGTTAGGAATAGTCAAGGCTAGGACTTAGATTCGATCTGAGGAGTATGTGATTGAGATGTATACCGTGTCCTCTCCTCCTCCTCTCCACTTTCATACCTCTCTCTACAGATTTGACTCCCTACACATTGCATTCATCCCGCCACCACCTGCATACTCCACTATCCGTCACAGCCACTTCCTCCTCATCCATGACTTGTTCTCTCAACACTTCACTACCCTCTCCCTTCGTACACTAAGAGGAGCCGTCTTTGCACTAAGAGACTCGCAACGGCAACAAACCAAGCACTTTGACAAACCGTCTCGCCTCATCCTCAGCAACACCACCCATGCACCATTGCATACCTTTCTCACTGACTACTGCATACAGAAAAGAACGCTTCTCACCTCAGCCCCTACTCACAAAAGAAACCTTGCCAGCTGCATGCTAAAGGAAGCAGATCAATTAATAGAGAATCACCACATTACCTCAAATTTGGAGGGCTTGCCTCCACAGACTTGTAACTGCACACAACCAGCATAAACTCAAGCATGGCCTAAGCCCGAGAGCCATGTGAGTACGTGATTGAAATCACAGTGCCTCCTACAGAATTACGAAATCACCTCAAAGCATAGCACCTCTGACTCAAATTGTCCCCTCAAAGACAACCATCTGCTCCCTCACCTGTTCATCTACTGTCCTCACCTCCTCTGCTCAAACCCTGCTGCACCAACCAAGTTTTCCTGCCTCCATCTATAACCTGGTGCTGAGGCAACCACCGCCTCCAAAACCTCCCAAACCCCCTATGTCCTGCACCTCAACAAGTGCAGGTCTCCCAGCGGTGTCCTTCACGTCTTGCACCCCTCGCCCGATCTGAGGTGTTTTTTGGAACTTATCTCGGCGATCACTTCGAGGGGTGCAGATTCGAGAAAATAAAGAGTGACATTGCAGGTTCATCTCCGGAGGAATCCAGCCAAGCTCCAACAGCCTCAAGACCAACCATCGTGCAAACCTCACCAAGAACAGGCCAATGGCTTTGTGCCACAACGGTCAAGGTGAACGCACCTGCAGGGATCGCTCCCATGCATGAAAATCCTCTATGCATACAGCTAGCAAAGCTGGTTCTCCTATCGTAGGCTCGTGGCACCTCTCTCTCGCCCCGCCCGAGTCCCCACCATACTCCCTTGTGCCCGCTTGATGAAGCGTGCTAAGCTAGGCTACTAATTATTTTGATTTATGGTATTACTCTACTAACTAATCCATTGGATTCCTCTCAAGGCTTGCCCTCTGGGGCCACCTCCGATTCTTTCTCCTCGCATTGTCTCTGAGCACCCATCTTCTCGCACTGCACCCAGTCTATCCTCGCTGATGTCATTTTTACCTCATCAACGGCCTCATCTGTGAGGAAGCTTCCAGTTGTCACTCAAAGTTCTGCGTCCACACAAAGAACCTCACCCTGTTCGGTGCTAGCACCTTCGTGAAGCACCCAGACTATTCCTGTTCATATTCCGCCTCAGTTCCTTTTTCAGCTGCCATTTCCGCTCTGCTTCTACTCGTGCTCCTGTCCTCACTTAAAAGCGCTTGTTCTTGTGACCGTGCACATCCATAGAAGCACTTGCAATATTCTGACACAAAAACCAACTCCACTCACAAAGACGTCATCGACGAGAGGATCCATGACGTCAGAATGCAAAAGATCAAAGGGATGGGCAGTGCAAGTATCGGATGTGGAGAAAGGTGACCAATGCATTTTTCCTTTAGCGTAGTCAAGGCAATTAGCAGTGCAAGGCGTTGGGAAAGAGGAGGCATCCAGAGCGGACGTGTATAGAATACCAAGAAGAAAAGGCACTCCTCCAGGGCCAACAAAGCGGACAGTGCCAACCCCCTGAACCGGCAGCAGTTGGCTGGAGCGAGTGCACACAAAGGGAACGGACCCAACGGGACAGACGACGCACAAGAGGACGTCACGTGGTGGGTGGGTCCGGAGTTGAGAATCTAGAAGCCACCCGGCACACGCACAAACACGGAGCATAGCTGACGGCAACGGTACCAGAGCACGGCGGCAGTTATTGATCACGATGCGTAAGAAACCAACTGCTAGCCCACAATCCATGTTACCTTGACGAGAAGGCAACCCTGAAAATGGCCAGAGGCAGGACCATGGAGAGCCCTGTCAAAATTACACAAAAGTGACACCAGACCTGTATGCACACGCTCATCTCCCTGATTATGAGGATGACTCATATGGAGGAGGTGTAAGAGCATAGCGTCCAACTTGCAATTGTCCTCAGGAAAATTGGATGTGATCACGACCCCTGAAGACGGACGCAGCTAGGAGGAGCCCGGCGAGACCCACACCAGTGGAGTGTAAGGTCCAGACTGGGGGTGGTATTAGGTAGGTTCTGCAAACGCCGGAAGCCCCCTCCAGAGATAGGACAGCGGAAAGGTCACTGTGGTGGTGTTGTAAGCGACAGCATTGATGGAGGTGGAAGAACTGCGCCTGGAGGGGACAGTGGAGGGAAAGGAATGGGATGTGCCACCTCCACCACAAGAAGAACACATCCATTGCGCCCACAAAGCCGAGGCCAGACGGGCATCCTTCGGAGGCACAGAGTATTTCGGGACAGATTGTCCGGAAGCGCCACATTTCCAGCACATAACAGTGCCAGGAGAAGAGACATAAGAGGATGAGATGTTGGAACCCTCCCCTTTCCCACAGCCGCCTTGCCTACCACCCAATCCACCACCTGATTGACCACCTTTACTTCTCCCTGGCCCTTTGTTCCCCCACTTGTGTAACCATGGAGGTGGCAGGTGTGGAGGGAGAGGAGATGGATGAGTATGAGGTCTGTGGGTAGGAGGATGCAGCAGAAGAAGGGGGGGGGGGGGGGGGGGGGGGGGGGGGGGAGNGGGGGGGAGTGCTGTGGTAGCAACAGCTACAACGATGTAATGGATGGACTTGTTTTGCAGCACGCTCCATGTCAGAAATCGCTTCCCGACTTTCCACAACCGGACACACAGATATCACAGGAGTGGGAGCTTGAGGCATGGCGAGCAATGACGGCTTTGACTGACAGTGCGCTTTTGGTCACCACAATGAATGTGAGAGGTCACATGAGCAGAACCATGGAAGAACGCAGGAGGGAAACTTCGGACGGAAATCACATCGTTTTGAGTCGCTTAATGGACACGTACACGACCTGACGAGTTATAGTTCTTGTCACAAGATTTCCAATGCACAAAACTGTGCGCGATTTGGAGCAGCGTAGCGTCCGCTACGCTCTCCCATGTGCATCATTGCAACTCAGCCGTCTGTCACACCACCAACATGAGTGACGAGCGTCCGAAGCGCCCTGGTCGCCAGTGAAGTATCATGTCGCCTTTCCGAAGTGCCCCTGGCTCCAATGAACCATGGGATATTGGTCTAAGATCCCCCAAGGGGCGCCTTGGCCTTGGTCTACGTGCTGGGAGTCAAACTCACCGTCGGACCCATTTTTGGATGGACAAAAAGTCAGCCAACCCAACCCGGCTGGCTGCACCACCCAATTTTGAAAAACCATATCTTCCTCATTCATAGGCCGATTTCTGCGATTCAAATTGTGTTGGATCCAGCATATTTCCTACTTTAAGGAGATACTATCAGATTACACAAGCACACATCATGCTAAGGTCGATCTGAAATGTCGACGACTCAGCCACATGGCTGAGACTCTACCACATGGTAACGTGGCCAGCCTCAAGTGCGGCCTCGTCATCAGCCATGGCCACGGGCTGTTTTTTCATGTGCCATGCTCTAGACCTCTAGCCTTGACCCTTCATGTCTTCTCCTGTGCCAGCTTCTCACAGCTCCTTCTTTGCGAGCACTATTCCGTCAATGATGCCGATATTGCTGGCACGCTCAAATGATGTAGATCATGTGTGTCTGGTGCTGCACAAGTTTAGCACCCATGCCCACTTGCGCATATGTGAGCTGGCATCTTGGTGCTCACAATATGTCAGTCACCTCACCACTCACACAAAGGCATGATGAGGGGCAAAATTCCTGACACTCCACCAATCGCTGAGGCGCTACACCGTGAACTCCTAGAGGGCACCAATGCCAAGTAGAGATTCAACTGGAACCGGCTCGACAGCAAGACGCTGAAGCTGGGAAGCCTTTACCTCCCGTAAGACATGAGAAAGCTGAGGGATGAGGCCGTTAATGATGGATTGAACAACGGGGAGCGGCCCAGCATCTGCTTTGCCTAGGTCATGTAGCACTTTGAGACTGCGCGCCAAGTAGGCATTAGCAGTCTCATCAACTCGCATAGACAGTGTGTTGAACTAGATAGTAAGAGCACTCTATGTTGCATAACCCATCACGCTAGTGTGACCCTTGATGAGAGCATAGGCACCAAATGGGTCAGCAGGGGTGCAAAGCGTCATATCATTATTGGACCCGATCTCATTAGTTTGAGCAACAGGCTAAGCACGGATGGGTGCATGTAAAACACGGGTGGGCTCAGACTCAATGGGGACAAAGGGAAGGTCAAGGGAGGTTTTAGGCTCATGATAGTACTTCCTAATTTTCTCCCATTGCACTGATACACTGAAACGTATTTCCCAGGATAAAAAGATAAGTTGACAGGTAAAGTGAGGTGGCAGCGTGTTAAAGTCAAGGAAACGCTTCTGAGGCAATGTGAGGGCTTTGGCTACTAATGCCCGACCTGTGGCTGCTGTTGCAATGGGATCAAAATGGACAGAGCTATCAGTTGTGGATGCGGAAGCATGATTGGTGGCAAAGGCAGTAGAAATTCCAGGAGCAGTGGATGCAGCAGAGATAGAGCGTAATGTGGGTTGCACACGGTTTGGGCCAGGTCATCGATATGGTCGACGAAGGTGTCCTGATCACCCTATTCGCAACGCAACCACTCTTCAGCTACGTACTAGGCAGTGAGTGCTTCCTGGAGTGTAGTTCGTTCAACCTGCAGATCCGCTTGCAGCGTAGTCTATTGTTCATCCTCAACTGGCATTGTGCCATTGACACAACTTTGCTGAGAAATTTTTGACAGATTTTCTCCCGCCCCAGTGGGTGCAGAAAAATGAGAGCGAGGACGGTATCAGTTCATGGTTGTGCTACAAAGAAATGGAACTGGTCGTACAAACATGCCCATGTAGAGACAAATGAGAGGGCAAAGGGCAAGGAGGCACGCTCACCGGGCCTAGTAGCGAAGAGAAAAGAGAGGTGGAAGAGTAGCTGTAGCGGATGTTGCAATGATGGCCACAGTTGATGATGTAAGAATAACAAGGAACATAACACCAACAAGGGCAATAGCTGATTGTGTAGAGACTGCTGCTGCTGTGGAGACAAGGACAAGAACGTAGTGGCTGGTTATCAATGCGGATGAAGTAGAGGAGGCCAATTTCATAGACACGTGGATGGAGGCTATTGCTCTAGAGAGAGCAGTGGCTGCTGCAATTGTCGCTCCTGCTATTACGTTTGCTGCTGCTGCGGCCTGGATGACTACGTTGACCGAAGCTGCAGCAAGGGGACCCTGGTCAAATACAGCTGTTGTGTATGTCTCAACAGCTCTGCCAGCAGCAGTGCTGGTGGGTACATAAGCAGCACGTGCAATTGTAGCAAATATGGAGGCAACGACAGCGCTAGAGACCAGCGTTGCCTCCACGATGGAGAGGATGTTAGAGGGTGACAATGAAGTACACTCAAAGCCAGAGACAACTGGGGAAGCAGAGGTGTGTCATGTGGACAAGCTGTGCGCTATTGTGGGGGCTGCTTGTGCCAGCCCACCAAGAGCTGCACGCTAACTCTGGCGAGGTGTTCTATGGTAAACGGGTGGGATTAGTAGAGATTGAAGAGGTCTCTAATCCCTTGTAGGTCCCGTGGCTGGCGCGTTCTGCAGTGTCGGTAAGTCGTCCGAGGCTGACTGTCATTACCCTGCTCACTTTGCATCCTCCTCCCACTCACAATCCTTAGTTGGGCTGTAGCCCTTATTGGGATGGTAGCCGGGGTCACGGCGGTAAACACGTGACCACGACTCCCGCTTTGCTTTGGCTTCGTAGTACGTGACCTCTTCCTCGATGCGGTTGCGCTCACGTGTGGCTATGAGTGATATTGGGATGGGCTCGGTGTCCGGCGGAGAAGCCAGGATGTAGGTCATGCAATTGCTCACCAAGTCGCATACTGGCAGCTCCTGCTTTTGAGGCCTCTGTTGTTGAGAGTGATATGGCTGCAGCTGTATGTGATTGGGTGGAAATGCACATGTCGTTGTGAGTTATGTTGTGGTAGTCGCTGCTGCCACCAATGCACGGCTGTGTTGAAGTTGTGGGTACAGAGGCACCTCTGCCTGCAGTTCAGGCTGCTACAATGGCAGCAAGTGCTGCAAAAGCAAATATTGCTGCCATGAGTGCTGCTGCTGTGGCTGGCGATTAAGTTGCCAATGCCGTGGTTGCGACTCAAGCACAGGTGCATGTGCATCATGGGCTAATAGCTGCAGTGTGAGTGCCCTTGTGAGAGGTGCGAGTGCGTGTACAAAGCTTCGCATTGTAGCTACTACTGAGCGAGCCAATGCTCCAGCAATTACTACTATTAGATTAGCTATTGAGCTAATCACCTCTAGCAGAGAAGCCACAAAACCAAAAAACCCACAAATGTTTTTACACCTTCTTCCTGTGCAGGAATGTGTCATGCACCCCAAACTAAATCAAGCATGCACTTCACCTTCAAGGATACTAATGCCTTAGCATTATTTCTCAAGAAGAGTTCAAGTTGTCAATATCCAAGAGAGAATATAACAAGAGATAATTGATCAGCATGCGATACAAGTCCTTTTTTGAGCTGTCTATCTAGTCTTAGAAGTCAAAAGCACATTCCTGAGAAGTGACCTGACCCTGCCACATCACCAACAGACTTGCACTATGGGCTTGACACATAAGCATCCTAGTGCCAAGGTGACAGATCAACCATGTAGCTTCCAAGAAGCTACAGAATTTCTTTCTTGGAAACTTACATAACAATGAAGATGTGTATGGGACTCGGATCGAACTCAAGACCTCTCACTTGGCCAAATCAACAAAATGGCCAAGTCCACCATTCACCCACATGGTGTACTCACTAGTCATATCTCACATGAGACAGAGCATGGTTGAGTCACCCTAAAATGGATCTAGGGTTCATACCTCCACAAGGGGCAGCGCATTCCTGATCCGTCATACAAAACTAAGCAAGGGGAAAACATGTGCAACAAGTCTCTCCCTTGCATCTTGTGTTATTTTTCATAATCATTCTTCATCAATTGCGTTGACCATGTCAATTCCTTGTCTTCCAGCCTAGTGGAGATCCCTTTCCACTTGCTTCGTAAGCATGTAAACCTGATACATCTTGGTACCTGTATACTCGAGCTCCACTGTCCGCTTGTAGACCAATTCCCGAGCATAGTGGTAGCGGATCTCGATGTGTTTAGTCCGCTTGGACACGACTGGGTTCTTGGACATGGCAATTGTGCTTATGTTGTCCATCTTGACGATCGTCGCCGTTGCTCGTGGTGCCTTCATCTCAAATAGCAAGCTACTTAGCCACTGCATCTCTTCACACACCTCAACCAAGGGGATGTATTCAGCTTTAGCTTCTTTCCCAACTGAGCACACCTCCATTCAGCATACACACAAATCCAGAGGTGGATTTCTTTTCGTCGAGATTGCCTCCCCAATTTGCATCAGGCACATGAGACATAGTGGCGTGGATCCAGCAATGCCTTCAAACTGGAGCCCCACATGGCTTGTCTCCTTAAGGTAGCACATGATGCGCTTAACAGCATGCCAGTGTAGTAGATCAGGATTGGCCACAAACAGGCTGACCTGCCCGTCCTTGGGCAAAGGGACTATGTTGATAGCCAGTCCCAACGTAGCATGTACGTGCATAAGAGCGACAAAGGGACTATGTTGGTCACCTTGTACGTTGATTTCCACTGCGGACTGATATGGGATGACCTGCATGTCAGTTTCGTCCGCTGCATTGGATGGGGACATGGAGGTCGAGAGCTTGCACTTTGAGCTCATGGGTGTGCTGGCAGGCTTCCAATCCACCATGTCGAATTGTTTGAGGATGGAGTCGATGTATTATGTCTGGTTCAGGCTGATGGTACCTGTTGCTTTGTCATGCTTCATAGCGATTCCAAGGTAGAAGTCAAGAGGACCCACGTCCTTTATCTCAAATCTGCTAATCAGTTTCCCCTTGAAATCATCTAGCAGCCGTATTGGAGAGGATTATAGAATCAGATCATCAGCGTACAAGGTGACCAACATAGTCCCTTTGTCGCTCTTATGCACGTACATGCTAGGGTGGTCGTCGCAGTGCATGAAGGACTCCTTAGCCATGAATGTATCCATCTTCTGGTACCAACGTCTTTGCACTTGTTTTAACCCCTAGAGAGTGTTAACCAATCTGCTCACCTTGCCCTCGAGAGCATCAGCCCCCTTTAGAACCTCCATCAGCACCTCCATGTCAAGTTTGTCATAAAAACATGTTGTCTTGACATCCATCTTGTAGACCTCCATATTCTCGGCAGCAGCAATAGCGAGCATTGACTGGATGGAGGCGAACGTCACAACGGGAGCAAAGGTCTCATCATACTCTATGCCATGCCGTTAAGAGAACCCCTTTGCTACCACACCTGCTTTGTAATTTTCTATCTTGCCATCCTATTTCCCTTTTACTTCCAACAACCACTTGGACCCAAAAACGCAAGTCCAGGTAGGTCTATCCATCAGCACCCATGTCCTACTCTCCTCGATGGAGCTGAGTTCATTGCAAATTGCTTCATCCCACTCAGCTTTGTCAGGCCAACTAAGTGCCTCTACGGCAGACGTTGGCTCTTCTTAAACCAGGAACGAATAATTGAAGCCTGTCCATTCACCCTATTTGTGTCATAATGTTGTCGAGGTCCTTTGAGATGTGAAATTCTCCTTGGACCTGCTGGCTGTTGTTGTTGATGTGGAGGCTGGAGTTCTGCTTCGTCGTTGATGATGGGAGAGGCATCCTCCTCATGGTCTAGAGGATCAGATATGTCAGACTTGGAGTCTGCGTCCTTTGATTCATCTTCATCAGCTCCTCTCCCTGTTGCAGCACCCAGCCCATGCCATTGTGCTGGTGCTTCGTCTTCCTCCTCAAGGAGATTGAGCCACTCTCCCTGTTTTGGAGTGTTCTCAAGTTCAAGAATCTCCCCCTTACTCACAGACCTTTTGTGGAAACACACGCCTTTGCTGCAGATGACCTTCTTGGCTCCTTGGTCCCACAGTCTATAAGCTCTGTGGGTGGTGTCATAGCCAATTAAAATACACTTTCGTGCTCTTGCATTGAGCTTTCCAGGGCCCTCACCAGCCTAGACCTTGGAAAAGCCGGTGCAACCGAACACTTTGAGATGGAAGGCGTCCAGCTTCCTGCCTGACCATGCTTCTTGAGGAGTATTTAGCTGATGTGTCTGTTTATTGTTGCCTCTCCTTCGAATAGTTGCAACATGTGTGAGTTTCACAAGACAGGTAGCCGTACTTGCTACTTCATCCCAGAACCTAGGAGGTTGCTTGGCATCAAAGAGCATGCACCTTGTCATGCCCAGGAGGGTCTGGTTCATCCTCTCTGCTACGCCGTTGCTTTGAGGTGAGTAGGGGTATTTTTCTAGTGTTCAATACCATGTGTCTTGAGCCACTCCCTGCAGGCTTTGTACTCTCCTCCATTGTCCATCCTAAATTCCTTCACCTTCTTTCCACTCCGTCGCTCAACCATAGCGACAAAGGCTTACAGGCTCAAAAAGAAAAGTTAGGTGAAGGAATTTTCCTTCACCTAACTTTTCTTTTTGAGAAAGTATATCCAGACCTTGCGGATGTTGCATCAATGCATGTGAGGAAATATCTTCTCCCTCCATTGGATGATGTGCAAAAAGGGCCACACACATCAGAGTGGATGAGATCAAGGGATGCGAGAGTACGAGAGTACGCGTACCATTATGCTTGAAGGATTTCTTCTTGGCCTTGCCCTAAAGGCATGGCTCGCACAAGATCGCCGCTTCCTCCATCTCATCACCTAGCTCCATCCTGCACACTAGCTCCTGCTTTCCCATGAGAGCCAATGTGCAATGAGCCACATGCGCAAAGCGTCTTTGCCACAGGTTCTCAGAGCATGTGTGCTCGATGTAAGGAACAGCCCCGGGGGTTGCTTTTACTTCCTGTTTTGTTGCCAAATCTTCCACTGCTACGGCTTCCGCTGCTGTAATATTCCCTTCATCATCAGACTCTACATCGCTGCTCCCCTCGCCGTCACTCTCGGTCAAAGATTCAGCCCTCAATCTTTTCATCTTGGTTTGCAAGACGTATAGACCATCAACGTGAGGGATCTGTGCAACAACCTTCTTGGCAGAGTACGATATGTTGATGTCGTTGGTAGGGACTATCACTGCTTTCTTCTCTGTGAAGACCACTGTTATGCCGTAGTGAGGTATCTTAGAGATGGAGAGCAGGTTGGCTCTGAAGGAGGGCAAGTAGACTACCCCCTCTAGCTTGAAGTGAGAGTCTGTACCATTGACACTCACAATGACCAACTTATTACCAGTCCCGTCAGCTGCTTTAACGTTGCCGTTGGTGACTCTGAAGTTCTTGTTGCATGGAGCAAGAGAGATGAAGTCTTTATTCTCGTAAGTGGTGTGCTCGTTTATCCCGGAATTGAGGCCATCAGCTCCTGGCCTGAGTATCGCCCTCCCTCTGCTGGAGGCACACTCAACCATCAATCTTGTGGGATCTTGCCCATCATNTGATATGCAACTTGTCCACTGGCTAGCTGGCTGGCTGCACGGACAGACAAGGCATGCACTACTCTATGGAGTACGTCCCCTTGGTCTGTTCTGAGATAGGCCAGGAATACCCGTAATGGGTATGTCCCTTGGAGATCATCATAGGAAACACACTTTTGTGGCCTAGTTGGAACAGGCACCGGAGCTAATGGGTTGCGGGTTCAAACCCCGCGACGGTCGCAGTTTTCTTTGTGGCCCAAAATGGGACAGGAAGCTTTGGGGAAGCTTACTAGAGCCTGCATTGAGGATGACAGTTGGCAATCTCAGGACGCGCCACGTAGGAATCTAGGTTGAGGTTGGCTCCTGTGGAGCCACTGCAAGCAAAAGCATTAGCAAAGCTCTGCAAGTATAAAAGCCTGTACCCTGCATGCGTCCATTTATAGTTCTTTCCTTTGAGACTCCTCACAAAGTATCTAGCCAAGGGTAGACACTACAAACCTTCATGCGGACTTCGTGAGGTTGCAAACTGAACGAACCTAAAGTGTGGATCCCTTGTTCAAGGGTGATATGTTATCTTGGTTGCAATACCAAGAGCGGTTGGCGGCCTCCCATGTCGGGACCCATTTTCTAGACCGTTGCTATCGGACACATTGACACCTTGTATCCAGAGGAGGAGGTATTGCGGAAGGTGTTGCTGCTCCGTGAGGCAAAGGCATCCATGTCTACTGCACTACTATTGCGGCGCATGTTTTCATTCGGCACATACTCCGAGACAGTGGTGAAGGAAAATTGCTTGTCAGTTCATCCTCCTATCACTGTAATCATGGGACCCCAGCTCTCGGACATCATCATAACAAATATCATGGCCTGCATATCGTATTTCAGGTCCCACCCCATGCTGGTGGCTTGTTTTAAGAGCATCTCAAACTTCTGCATAAAGGTGGAGACATCCTCCCCTTCACCAAGCCTCATGCTAATGAGGTTCTGAAGAATGAAGAGACAGGTGGCAAGTGAGGAAGACTGAAATACCTTTCCTAGTTTGGCTTATGCCGAGGCTGCCACTGTACAACCGCTAATGTGTGAAAGGACTGAGGGTTGTATGGAGGACACAAGAACGGCGAGTTCCTTCTTGTTAAGCTTGACCCATGCCACAAGGTCAGCACCCTCCTCCTTCGGTGCTGGGATAGTTCCGTCAAAGTATCCTAACAAGTCTGTATCATCGATGATGATTTCAGACTGCCACTTTCAGATTGCAAATCCCTCTCCAGCAAACTTGAGGATGGGAGAATGGTTCCTTGGTTCCCCTATCCCTGCCATCCCTACAACTACAACTACTACAGCCGTTATACTTGTTATTTTTTGCCGATGCACCAGTGTTTCAGGCCTCTATAGGCTATTGGTGTGAAGAGGAAACTGCTTTTCTTGTTCACATTGGCCGTTGCAAGCAGATGAAGGCTGATGTAGGCTGATGTAGGCTCCAAAGGCGGAAAGGTGCAGATGTGTTGCATTCCACTCCTTCTGATATTTGCCTGCAAACAGAGAGGTTACATGAGTGGGAAGGCGCTCTCACTGCTTGTGACTTGGCGGCTGTGTGCGTGAAACTTCTCTAACCAGAGGTGTTGGTCCATAACCCTTTGTTAGCTACTGAGCTAACTACCTCTGGCAGAGAAGCCACGAAACCAAAAAGCTCACAAATAGTTTTACACCTTCTTCCTTTCTTCGCANACCATTGACACTCACAATGACCAACTTATTACCAGTCCCGTCAGCTGCTTTAACGTTGCCGTTGGTGACTCTGAAGTTCTTGTTGCATGGAGCAAGAGAGATGAAGTCTTTATTCTCGTAAGTGGTGTGCTCGTTTATCCCGGAATTGAGGCCATCAGCTCCTGGCCTGAGTATCGCCCTCCCTCTGCTGGAGGCACACTCAACCATCAATCTTGTGGGATCTTGCCCATCATTTCCTCCTCTCCATTCATCGCCATGTCCTCCCTCCTTCTTGGGTGTCCGGCACTCCCAAGCCCTGTTTCTAGCCTTGCCACAGTTATGGCAGTTTCCTTGAAGCTTTGGACGCCTTCCACTATTCCTAGTGGTGTTGTGTTGTCCCTTGTGTTGAATGATATGCAACTTGTCCACTGGCTAGCTGGCTGGCTGCACGGACAGACAAGGCATGCACTACTCTATGGAGTACGTCCCCTTGGTCTGTTCTGAGATAGGCCAGGAATACCCGTAATGGGTATGTCCCTTGGAGATCATCATAGGAAACACACTTTTGTGGCCTAGTTGGAACAGGCACCGGAGCTAATGGGTTGCGGGTTCAAACNTACCCTGCATGCGTCCATTTATAGTTCTTTCCTTTGAGACTCCTCACAAAGTATCTAGCCAAGGGTAGACACTACAAACCTTCATGCGGACTTCGTGAGGTTGCAAACTGAACGAACCTAAAGTGTGGATCCCTTGTTCAAGGGTGATATGTTATCTTGGTTGCAATACCAAGAGCGGTTGGCGGCCTCCCATGTCGGGACCCATTTTCTAGACCGTTGCTATCGGACACATTGACACCTTGTATCCAGAGGAGGAGGTATTGCGGAAGGTGTTGCTGCTCCGTGAGGCAAAGGCATCCATGTCTACTGCACTACTATTGCGGCGCATGTTTTCATTCGGCACATACTCCGAGACAGTGGTGAAGGAAAATTGCTTGTCAGTTCATCCTCCTATCACTGTAATCATGGGACCCCAGCTCTCGGACATCATCATAACAAATATCATGGCCTGCATATCGTATTTCAGGTCCCACCCCATGCTGGTGGCTTGTTTTAAGAGCATCTCAAACTTCTGCATAAAGGTGGAGACATCCTCCCCTTCACCAAGCCTCATGCTAATGAGGTTCTGAAGAATGAAGAGACAGGTGGCAAGTGAGGAAGACTGAAATACCTTTCCTAGTTTGGCTTATGCCGAGGCTGCCACTGTACAACCGCTAATGTGTGAAAGGACTGAGGGTTGTATGGAGGACACAAGAACGGCGAGTTCCTTCTTGTTAAGCTTGACCCATGCCACAAGGTCAGCACCCTCCTCCTTCGGTGCTGGGATAGTTCCGTCAAAGTATCCTAACAAGTCTGTATCATCGATGATGATTTCAGACTGCCACTTTCAGATTGCAAATCCCTCTCCAGCAAACTTGAGGATGGGAGAATGGTTCCTTGGTTCCCCTATCCCTGCCATCCCTACAACTACAACTACTACAGCCGTTATACTTGTTATTTTTTGCCGATGCACCAGTGTTTCAGGCCTCTATAGGCTATTGGTGTGAAGAGGAAACTGCTTTTCTTGTTCACATTGGCCGTTGCAAGCAGATGAAGGCTGATGTAGGCTGATGTAGGCTCCAAAGGCGGAAAGGTGCAGATGTGTTGCATTCCACTCCTTCTGATATTTGCCTGCAAACAGAGAGGTTACATGAGTGGGAAGGCGCTCTCACTGCTTGTGACTTGGCGGCTGTGTGCGTGAAACTTCTCTAACCAGAGGTGTTGGTCCATAACCCTTTGTTAGCTACTGAGCTAACTACCTCTGGCAGAGAAGCCACGAAACCAAAAAGCTCACAAATAGTTTTACACCTTCTTCCTTTCTTCGCATGTGTCATTCACCCCAATCTTAATCAAGCATACACTTCATCTCCAAGAGTACTAATGCCTTAGCATTACATCTCAAGAAGAGCTCATGTCGTCAATAGGAAAAAAACCATCATCAAGCAAGGGTTAATTGATCAGCATGCAACACAAGTCTGTTATAGCTTTTTGTCCAGTCCTAGAAGTCAAAAGCACATTCTTGAGAAGTGGCTTGACCCTGCCACATCACCACTAGACTTGCGTTGTGGGCTTGACACATAAGCATCATAGTGCCATGGTGATAGATCAATTGTGCAGCTTCCAAGAAGTTGTGGAATTTCTTTCTTGGAAACTTCCATATCAATCAAGATGTACATGGAGTCAGGATCAAACTCATGACCTCTCACTTGGCCAAATCAACGAAATGGCCAAGTTACCCATTCACCCACATGGTGTACTCACTGGCCATATCTCACATGAGACAGAGCATAGTTGAGTCACCCTACAACGGATCCAAGGGTCACACCTCCACAAGGGGCAGAGAATTCTTGATCCATCATACAACACTGAACAAGGGGTAAACATATTCAAGATGTTGTCCCCGGACCGACCGTGCCCAATGCGATACCTACTCCCAAAGAGAGTGCAGGCGTGAGCCCATTGTGTAATGTGAGCGCTGGTGTTTCAGCGATTACCACTGTTGTGCCTGGAGCTACCGCAACCAATGTGGTTGCTTCAACTAGCGCATGGGTACAGATGCACCAAGGGCCTTGCCGATGCTGACGTTAGGGTTACAAGGGGATTAGATGGCCATAGAGCTGATAGTTGCAGATCCTGTCAAGGAAACAACACTGGTCAACAAAGCACACATGAGGGTGAGAGCAAGCTGCATGTTGAGAGCGCGGCTGGTACTGCAGATGCAGTAGCTGGGGTTGCGGCAACCAAGTCACGGGTGCAGCTAGGATGGGTAGAGACTATGGGGGTGGACCCGGCCAGGATCAAGAGTAGGATGAAGTAAAGGTCTCCTCCCATTGTGGGGGGTGTAAGACTCCCTGCTCTGATATTAGTAGGTGATGGAGGTTTCTAGGGTGACATGTGTGTCAAGCACGAGAGAGAGTACACATATCACGCCGTGGATGGAGCAACCACACTTAGTCATAGATCAACCAAGCACTGACAAGAAGAGTGTAGCGGGGAAAGCGAGGAAAGGACAGCGAGATGATAGAGGCCGGTGGACCGGGCCACCCACGCAAAGTGCTCGACGTGATAGAGGCTGGTTGACCGGGCCATCTACACCAAGTGCACAAGTATAACCCAGGGACCAGGTTCTGTTGGTCTTGATAGCATGCTGCCTCTCGTCAAATGTTTGGGTGGACCGGTTTGATTCCTACAGCTGACGGAGGCCTAAAGCGAGAGCAAGCTCGCTCCTTGCTCTCTCTTGGTCTCATCATCCATCACGCTACAGTTTGTTCCGTTATCGCTTGTGTGCCTTCACAAGCTGAGACATACACACACCTACTCTCCATAGATGTGACTTGCATATCTTTTGTTTGACCCCATTCCTCATCTCCTACATCTCACCTTTGCCTACTGGTATCAGAGCACAAGGGAATAGCAACGGAAGCCCAAGGGGGTGGTGCTTTGTGGAATCACCTCAAGATCCTAGGCGTGGTAGAGACCACTTCCGCCACTATTTCCACCATCGCCGCAGCTGTTTGGCTGCAGCAGCTAAGCGCATTGCTGTAGCAAGGACCTGCTGCGAGCACACTCCTAGCCAGCACTCTCCTAGCAGTCGCCTTTGTCGCACTGGTGGCATCACACTGTGCGGACCCGCACACTCTCTCCTCCGTCCTAACCAGCATGTCGGCCAGGGCCATCTTGGTCCCTTCGACCGCCCTCTCATGGAAATCTGCAGATGCGTTGGGTGACCTTGTACGGACTGCAGTCCACACATCCTCTTCGGATGACCTCTTCAGCCTTCCTCTTCGGCCATCATCTTCGGCCATCATCTTCATCCACGCTCTTTTTCCATCCTCTTTGGTCATCCTCTTTGGACATTCGCTTCGGCCATTCTCTTTGGCCATCCTATTCGGCCAAGCCCTTTATCTCGGCTGACACTGACCTCTTCGCTGAACCCCTTCGGCCATCCTCTTTGGCAACCTTCTTCGGCCATCCTCTTTGGCCATCCTCTTTGGCCATCCTCTTTGGCCATCCTCTTTGGCCAACCTCTTTGGCCATCCTCTTTGACAAAGCCCTTCTGAGAGCAACGCTATGATTCAAATGCAACTTTTTTTTCTTGAAATGAGGAAGTATGAAGGGAGCTTAGGTCTGTTTTTCTGACAGCCATGGATCCACTCTCGCACAACCTAATTGTCGAGCTCCGACGACTAGGAGCTCGAGCGGGTGAGTCTTGAGAAATAAGGCTCACCCGTCAGCCGGCGAGCGAGGCTCGCTGGCGCAACCTGCTCAAGCTAGGGCAAAGCCCTTGAGGGCCTCAAAACAAGGGGACCTGCCCCCATCCACCGCAACCCATAAGGTATCACTAACTACTCTAGATCTAATGTAGGTTCATGAGATTCTGTTGGGTAACACACAGCAGGTCTAAGGACATCCATAGGTTTCACATGGAATCTAGCAAAGAGACCAAAGCTGGCACTAAAGAGGCAATGCTGCGAGAGGGAGGCAAGCGCACGAGAGACGCCAGATGGGTCTGCGTCGGTCCAGCCTGGCGTAGAGGCTCACGGTGCGTCACCTCCACTCTCTTGGTCAGCATGCCCTGCGCACTCGTGGCCACACCAGAGGGAAAAATAAATAAAGAGAGGATTAACACGCCCCCTTGGACGTGAGTGCGGTAGGGATACAACCAAGATGTGCAAGCTGTTGGTGAAGTGCGGGAGATGGGAGTGCCTTGGTAAGAAAGTCAGCTAGCTGAGCATCACCGCTTATGGGTCACACTTGGATGGCACCTGCCTCGACTGCTTCTTGAACGAAGTGATGCTCTACACTAATGTGCTTTTTGCGAGGTTGCAACACACCATCATTCGCTGCAATGCTGCGGGCAACAGAGCTGTCACTGGGCAGTGCGTCACCATGAGTGTGCAACCCCAATTCCTCAAGCAGTCGTGCCAGCCAAATACATTCACATGCAACTTCACCCATCGCCATGTACTCAGCCTCAACTACACTCCGTGCCACGCAGAACTGTTTTGTATTACCCCATGACACTGCTGTTTCCCACAGGCGGAACACATAACCAACACGACTACGTGCACGACGATCACGTACATATTCATTGTCACAGTACCCATCCAACAGGGGACTCACAGAGGGTGCAAAGACCAAGCCAAGCTCAGCTGTGTCAATCACATAGCAAAGAAACCTCAGGAATGCTTTAAGATGTGTGCTTTGTGGTTGTTGACCGAACTAGGCCAGCACGTTCACTGCGCAAGAGATGTCAGGGCGTGTGGTGGATGCAAGGTATGACAAACTGCCAGTGATTTGTCTGTACAATGTGGGGTCATTGTCCGGTCCATGGTCAGTGGTGTTTGCATCCAGGAGGAGCGCATACACATCAGGGCTCATTGGTGAATTCTGTCATGGAAGATGTTGTACCAAGTGCTGGAAGCATGTTGTGAGATGGGCAATGAACCGTCCTTGGTGCAAGCTAAGCGTGCGATTGGCCCTGTCCCTGGTGATGGTCATACCCAGAACGTGTGTTGCCTCACCCAGGTCTCTCATGCTGTAGTGCGTGGTGAGCAATTTCTTTGTCTCTGTGATGAGAGGAAGAGAGGGTGACAGGATAAGCAAATCATCCACATAGACAAGCAGGGCCACTGGGAGACCATAATCCCAGCGCATAGAAAGAGAGCGATCANGCACTCGTGGCCACACCAGAGGGAAAAATAAATAAAGAGAGGATTAACACGCCCCCTTGGACGTGAGTGCGGTAGGGATACAACCAAGATGTGCAAGCTGTTGGTGAAGTGCGGGAGATGGGAGTGCCTTGGTAAGAAAGTCAGCTAGCTGAGCATCACCGCTTATGGGTCACACTTGGATGGCACCTACCTCGACTGCTTCTTGAACGAAGTGATGCTCTACACTAATGTGCTTTTTGCGAGGTTGCAACACACCATCATTCCTGCTTCCAGCTTCCAACATCCCTGGTGATGGTCATACCCAGAACGTGTGTTGCCTCACCCAGGTCTCTCATGCTGTAGTGCGTGGTGAGCAATTTCTTTGTCTCTGTGATGAGAGGAAGAGAGGGTGACAGGATAAGCAAATCATCCACATAGACAAGCAGGGCCACTGGGAGACCATAATCCCAGCGCATAGAAAGAGAGCGATCACTCAGACTTTGGATGAACCCTCCCAAATCAAGTGTGCGTCAAATTTCTTTGTACCAATAGCGGGGGGCTTGCTTGAGCCCATAGAGGGCCTTGAGGAGCAGCCACACGCACTCTGTACCATCCTCAAACCCTTTTGGTTGCTTGACATACAGGTCTTCCTCAAATAGGCCATTGAGGAAGGCGTTCTTTACGTCTATTTGATGTATCTACCAGTCCTCATGTGCCGCTACACCCAACAGTGCTCGACTTGTGCCATACTTTCTGACTGGGGGCATAGGTGTCTGTGAAGTCCTGACCGGGTATTTGGTGGAAGTTCTTAGCAGCCAACCTCGCTTTGTATTTGTCGATGAGACCTGCCAAGTTCCTTTTGAGTTTGTACACCCATTTGACGTCGATAGCCTTCCGCCCTGGTGGCAATGGTACGAGCTCATACACCCCATGCCCCTGAAGAGCATTCAACTCGGCCACCATGGCCTTATCTCACTCAGCCGCATCTGCACGCCCCCTGGCCTCAGTAAGGGTTTGAGGTTCAACAACGGTGGGGTCCACATGGTCTGTGACGGTTCTTTGTGCGCAATGGGTATGTGTGCACAATGGGTGTGTGAGGCACAAACACTGGCACGCTCACATAGTCTGGGTACTACTCAGGGATGGTGATGTGTGGGACATGGCGCAAGATGCAGAACTGTTTATATGGCATATGTTCCAGGAAAGAGGCATCCCTGCTTTCAAGGAAGTGATGATGCATCGGGTCCCAGAAGCGCCATGCTTTGGACTCATGGGACACTCCTACAAATACACACCAACGGCCTCGTGGGCTGAGTTTGTGATCTCTTTGGGGCTGCGCAACCAACACGCATGCCATAGTGCCCCACACCCTCGCTTTCCTCAAGTCAGATTTCTCCTTACAAGCACCGCTCCCATGGTGTGACCGACTTGGGTAAGGGCCCTTGTGGAACCCTGTTCCATACCCAAGTCACATACTTGACTGCCTCTTCCCAGAAACCAAAGGAAAGGCCTGACTCATTCAGCAGAGTGTGCAGTGCATCACCAAGATCCCTGTGCCACCTTTCTGCCACACCATTTTGCTGTGGTGTGTACGGTGCGGTAGTCTGATGCTCAATACCTTTGGCTTTCAGTTCTGCTGTCAGGGCACCCATGAACTCTCCACCTCTGTCTGTGTGAAGTCTTAGCAATTTGCAGCCAGTCTGTTGTTCACCAAGGGGTATTCATTTTGCAATGGCACGTTGGGCATCCGATTTCGATTTTGAACAGGAATGCCCAGCGAAAGCGACTGAAATCATTCGTCAGTGTGAGAATATATTGGGACCCATACTGGACAGAGGACTCTGGCATGGGTCCTGTCAGGTCTGCATGAACAAGTTTGAGGGGATTCTTGCATACCTTCTCTGACCTGGGAAAGGTCTGTCTATGAGCCTTGCCTTCCTGACAGTCAAGAAAGGCATCTGAACTAAGGCCATGTGGACAGTCTGTAGGCAGAAGTCCATGTGCTGTGGTGTATTTAATCATGTCTGTGACTAGGTCTGTGTTGATGTGTGCCAGGCAGCGTTGTAGCAAGTCTTTGTGTTTTTCATCAGTCGCCGTGATGACATGTGTCTGTGGTAAGTGTGTGTCCATTTGTATTATTGAACAGAGTGAGGTGGTAGAGCATGTCCACGTGCAAAGGCCCATCAGCCAATAGGACCCCGCAGAATAAAAGAGCATACAACGTTGCTTCTGTGTGAGAGTGGACATGTTTGCTTGGCGGTCTAGCTGACCCCCAGACAGAAGGTTCACTTTCAACTTGGGCACGTACAACACACCGGTCAGCCACAAGACGCCCCCAGGTGCTTGCAACGCCACTGTACCCACACCCTCAACCGCCAACACTTCACCAGACCCTATTTTAACACCCTCCAACCTCCACCCTCCTCCTCATTCACAGCATACAGCGGCACGAACAGCTGACGGTGTGGTGACATGTGATGCGATGCAGCAGTGTCATACAGCAATTCATGCATGGGGAATGAGTGTGACGTGGTAACGTGAGTGTGCGCCAATCACTGACATGGTGCCTGTGGCATCACCGTTGGTTCTAGGGGCTGCAGCGCCATGGGCGTTGTCCACCCATGGGCAGGAGCACCGATTGTGGGCTGCTGCGACTCAGCCATGTCCGTGTAGATGCACTATGCCAACGCAGGTGCGGGAACTGGGACGACCAAGTTCGGATGGACGTAGAAGGAGCCATGGTAGATAAGGAGTGGTCCTGGATAGAGCGGCTGACACACCGGCGGCTGCATCAGGGGTGGTGCGTAGGTGACCCCCCGAAAGGGCACTGGAGCCCAAGGTCCAGTGGTCATCGGCGTCGACCAAACAGGTGACTGCTGCTACTGTCCGAACTGCGGACGAAGTGGTGAAGCTGTGAACCTCTGCTGTGGCTACTGCTGCTGGGATGGTGTCATGGTGTGCTGGAGATCGTGGCACACATGCCAGAAATGACCGTGCTTGCCACAGTAGTCGCAGGTGCATTGTCCACCACTGCCCCGACCACGCCCTCGTCTTCCGGCCAGGCTCGGTGCCTGTGCCTCCATGTCCCCAGCCTCCTCCACCTGTACCTCCTCCCTGTGCGGAGTTGGCGGGAACACCTTGCAAGGACTGATGAACAAAGGCGCTGGGCGATGGGGTGGTGGCCTCGCGTGCCTCACGACAAAAAATGTTCTCGTAGTGAGGAAGATCCTCGAACACCTCTGCAAGGTCGATATCCTCAATCTCGGTCACTCAAAGGTGTCGCAGAAGCCCTCACCGGAACTCCAAGGTGTAACAGAACAGGATCCAGCCGTTTGAGCACGGAACAGGATGCTCCAAGCCCAAGGATGCGTCGGCGAAGGTCCATTGCCGCATCCCAATACTCCGTTATCAGTGCCCTCGGCTTTGGGTACATGCTCCAGAGACGGTCACGCAGGGAGATCACAAGCGCCATGCCCCGTTTCTCATGGCGAGTAGCTAGGTGCTGCCATGCCTCACGAGGACACGGAGCCCCACTGCAAAGGTCTGCTGGATCCTCCCCTTTGTTACCAAACCGAAAATGACGGATGGCATGAGATTGGTTGTCGGGGAGCACTCGGACTAGAGCATTGAAGGCCAGCAACAGGATACGGTCCTCAGTTTTATCACTTGCAGGAAAGAGATACAGCTCCTCAAACCAGTGTTCTACTGCCCATGCAAGGAAAACTTCCTTCCATGCAAGGAAATGTCCTGAGCCCAAAGTGGACGGCGTCAGATCCTTTTGAGTCATCACTCTACTGAGGTCCTCCCATGTGACTGTGACGGTGCTAGCTCCTCCGCTGGCACCGACGCTGGTGCCTATGCCTGCTCCAGCGGATGCTCCGCCGCCGCCCCCCCCCCCCTTGCCCTCCAGGCGCTGACCCCGCTTGGCTCATGGCTCCTAGGGTTCAAGCAATTCCTAGAATGGCGATGTGAGTCCTGGTCCTAATCGTTTGCGGCCGACAAAATTACGGTAGCAATTCGTTGGGCCCACTTTGGGCCCAACTTTCAGTCGCGAGCCCTAAGATCGTGGGAATCACCTTTTCTTGGTCTAGGGAACTCTTTGAGACCACCTGCAACCTGCAGTGGCCCCTCTGTAGACCGAGCGCAATGTACTCAGCCTCACAAAAACGGTGGACAACCCATCCCTGCTTTCCACTCTTTGAAGAAATAGCAATCCCTCCCACACGAAAGACGTAGCCGATGCGAATACGTGTGTGTGTGTCATGAGCCCAATCACTATCAGTGTACCCGTCAACAGCCACACACAGCTATGATCTGTAGCACAGTCCTACTCGTACAGTGGACAGTACATAGCGGATGACACGCAGTGCTCCCTCAAGGTGCCTCTGACGAGGCTGCTATGAGAACTGGGCAATGACGTTGACCGAGAAGGCCACGTCTGCTCGAGTGATAGTGGCGANNNNCAATCCCTCCCACACGAAAGATGTAGCCTATGCGAATACGTGTGTGTGTGTCATGAGCCCAATCACTATCAGTGTACCCGTCAACAGCCACACACAGCTATGATCTGTAGCACAGTCCTACTCGTACAGTGGACAGTACATAGCGGATGACACGCAGTGCTCCCTCAAGGTGCCTCTGACGAGGCTGCTATGAGAACTGGGCAATGACGTTGACCGAGAAGGCCACGTCTGCTCGAGTGATAGTGGCGAGATACATCAGTGACTCGATTATACTGAGGTAGTCGGTGAAATCGATAGGCTCATCCAGCTGAGATGTGTCGAGTGACTTTAGTATACGCTGGCCAGCAGAAGTCATCTATGTGGACACCATCGGAGTGTCAGCAAGCAAGGAGGCAAAACACTCCCCCAAGCGACGAATGTATGTAGCCTGGTGAGCATGCAGAGTGCGGAGCTGAAGGTCAAACTTGAGCTCCATGCCAAGGATCACTCGAGCAAGGCCTAGGTCTTTCATTTTGTACGTGGACTACAAAAGAGTCTTTAGCGACTGCACTACTGCATGACTGGGTGACGCAATGAGAAGATCATCCACGGAAACCAGTATGGCCACTAAGGGCTGCAAGGGCGGACTCAAGAAGAGTGTCGGGTCGATCATGCTGCGATCATATCCTCCTCTCACGAGTGTGGAGGTGATCTCCTGGTTCCAGCAGCGGGGGGACTGTTTGAGCCCATAGAGGGCCTTGCGCAGCCGCCAGACCTTATCGGTGTCATCAACAAAGCCTGATGGTTGTACCATGTAGATCTCCTCGTTACGTTGTCCGTGCATAAACGCGTTGTTCACGTCCATCTATTCCAGTTCCCAATTGTGCTGAGCGACCAGGCTCAAGAGGGCTCTGGCCGTCGTGTAGCGCCCGACTGGGACAAACATCTCATGAATATCGATGCCCGGTATCTATGAGAATCCCTTGGTGGTGAGGCAAGCCTTATACCTGTCGATCGTGCCGTCAGGGTTCAGCTTGCACCGATGAACCCAGCAAGCCAAAACGACCTTGCGACCTGGTGGGAGATCGACGAGCTCAAAGGCCCCGTGTTCCTTGAAGGCAGAGAGTTCCTCACGCATGGCCTTCTCCCAGTGGTCAGTATCAGCTACCTCCCTTCCCTGACGTACAATGGCAGGCTCAGGTGGGAGTGGGAGAAGGACACTCGCTACAAAGTAGGCAACGGCGCAGAAAGAAACAGGTACCTCAAGGGCACTGTGAAACTCATGAGCTACACGTGCGTAGCCCAAAGCTAAGTTGGGGTGGACCACACTGACAGTAAGACCAAGTGCATCTAGTCGAGTAGGTCTGGCGGTGGAGTCAGCTGCACTGGAGGATGCAGTGGGGCGGGTGCGACACTGAGGAGGATGTGTGGACTCTGAGATAGAATGCAGTGGGAGGATGCGAAGCCTCCCTCTGTGGGCATATGGCTCTGGCTTGACTGGGGGGGCATTGGTGATAAGGGTGTTCTGACTCACTAACAGACACTGCCGGCTGCAGGGCAGGTGTTGGAGGGGAGTTAGGAGTGAGTCGTTTGGAAGACTGTCGGTGTGTCAGCAGGCGTAGTGCTGAGAGGCGCCGACGAGGACTCAGATGAGACAGAGGGAGAATGTGAGGCGTTGGGAGGTATGTTAGGCACAGAGGGTCCAGAGGGAGAAGATGCCTCAGAGGAGGAAGGGACAATGGAGGAGGACGGGAACAAACCAGGGACCATGCACTAGGATGGGACTGAGCCAGACAGAGCTGGTGGAGCCCCTACGAGATCGGAGGCTGAGACAGACCCACCCCCCCCAAGCCGACGGAGCGAGGACAGGGAAGAGGGAGGAGCAAGACGGGAAAGGTCGCGGGGAAAGACAACCTCAATGAAGAGGGCATCATTGGACTTGACAACATAAGCCCGGTCGAGGTCCCAGAAGCACCAAGATCTGGACAAGGCACACACACCGAGAAAGGTACAAAGACAAGCACGAGGACTAGCTTTTCCGTCGCGAAGGTCCTCGGGGAGCCTAACAGATTGAAGGCCTGCAGGAGATCGAAGGCCTGAGACGTGCGGGTTTCAGAGGTAGAAAGAGGAGGCCGATGCATTTTTCCCTGAGCGCAGTGAAGGCAATCAAGGGGGCAGGGGGCAGGGTCCGTAGCGGCATTAAGACCATCGACGGGAAGCAAAGCAAGCTGTCAATGGCTGCAGTGTGAATGTGGCACAAGTGGTGCAATAGTTGTGCATGCTCAAGAGAGAGAGAAAGAGAGAGAGAGAGAGAGAGAGAGAGAGAGAGAGAGAGAGAGAGAGAGAGAGAGAGAGAGAGAGAGAGAGAGAGAGAGA
>SZWC01008741.1:2954-27629 GCA_023375785.1 Penium margaritaceum
GGGGTGCGGGATTGGCAAAGGTCAAGGCAGGTGAAATGCGATGAGGGTGACGAGGGTTGGACAGCGGGGGCTTGAGTGTTGAGCGAGTTGCAGGAGACAAAGAGTGAGGCTGTGGCAGGCACCTTGGCACCTTGGCACCTTGGCACGCCTCAATTGCATGTTCGCTGCGATTAGAGCAGTTTCTTATATGTTTAATATGTTTTTAATATGTTTTGCACTGGACTCGCGCATCCGAACGGTGGCTGTGGTGTTGTGCTGTGTTGGCTACCCTGGGTGGCACTTGTGTGCAGCCCATACTGCCGGTGTGCGGGTCGCCGGCGACGCAGCTGTGGCAGCACCTGCGGCGCTACCACTTCCTGCCGGCCGACGGGCTGCCCATCTTCAACAACGACTGGTCGCTGCGTCGCGCCAACGCCCAGCCGCTCACGGACAGGCAGATGGCGGCGTACCCCGACGACTGGGTGGTGGTGGTGGCGCGGCGCGAGGGCAACAAGCGCGTGCTGCGGCAGATGCCACAGATTGCGGCGCTGCTGGAGGAGCTGTTTGGGAAAGAGCGCGTCGTCACCTTCTGGGGGAAGCAATCCATCTTGCAAGGTGAGCTCCACTTGTTTGCGTTGTCACCACCGTATCCTCTGTCATTGTTGTTGCTCCTGCTGCCGTCGCCGTCTTTGCTGTCGTCGTCGTGTTGTTATTGCCGTCGTATTCGTCGTCGTCATGGACGTCGACGTCGTCATCATCGTCGTCGTCGACGTCGTGGTCCTGGTCGTCGTCGTGGTCTGCGTCGTGGTCGTGGTCGCCGTCGCCGCCGCCGCCACCTCCGCCGTCCTCGTCGTCGTCGTCGTTTCCACCGCCGATGTCGCCTCCGCTGCCGCCAACGTTGTCGCCGTAGTCTTCATCCTTGTATTCGTCGTATTCGTTGTCGACATCGACGTCGTCGTCGCCGTCGTCGTTGTCTCCATTGTCGTCGGCGTCGTCGGCGCCGCTGCCGCTGCTTCCGCCGCCGTCATCGTTCTCATGGTCGTCGTTGGCGGTGGCGTCATCGTCGTCGTCGTCGCCGTCGCCGTCGCTGTCGCCATAGCTGTTGCCGTCGCCGTCGCTGCCGCCATTGTTGTTTCTGTCGCCGTCGCCGTTGCACTCGCCATCATGTTGCCGTCGCTGTCGCCCTCGCCGTCGTCGTCGTCGCCGTCGTCGTTGTCATCGCCGTCGTCGTCGTCGTCGTCGTCGTCGGCATCATGGTCCTCGTATCGTTGGGGTTGTCGCCGTTGCCGCCGCCGCGGCTGCTGCCACTGCCGCTGCCGCCGTCATGGCTGTTGCTGCCAGTGCCGCGGCCGCCGCCCCCGCCGCTGCTGTCGCTGCCACCACCGCCTCCGCTGCCGCCACTGCCGCCACCGCCGGCCTCCGCCGCCGTTTTCGATGTCGTCGTCGTCGTCGTCGTCGTCGTAGTCGTCGTCATTGTCGTTGTCGTCGTAAAGTCATTAACATCGTCGTCATTGTTGCCATTGTCGTCGTCATTGCTGTTGTCTTCGTTTTTGTGGTCACCATTGTCGCCGTTGTCGTCGTCATTGCTAAACCATTGTCGCCGTTGTCGGTGCCTTCACAGTAGTTGTTTTGTCGCTGCCAAAGAGTCATCTTCATCGCTGCCCCCGCTGCCCCCGCCGCTGCCGCCACAGCCTCTGCTTTAGTGAATAATGATTGTTGTAGTTGTCACTGTGTCTTTGCTTACACCATCGCCGTCGTCCTTGCTGCCAGCGCTGCTACAGCTTTCGGTGCCATTGCCACCCAATCCGCGGCCACTGCTGCCTCCTCTGCCGTCGTCTGGTTTTTGTGAGAGTCAGAGCATTGTCGGTGCTGTCACTGTCCCGGGCACTCTTTTATCCTGGCCCCTCTGTCTGCACACTTCGTCACTTCCCTTCTGGAAATCTCCAGCCTTGCAACCCCTGTTACTTGTTTCCACTTTGTCCTCTCCTCNGAATAATGATCGTTGTAGTCGTCACTGTGTCTTTGCCTACACCATCGCCGGCGTCCTTGCTGCCAGCGCTGCTACAGCTTTTGGTGCCATTGCCACCCAATCCGCGGCCACTGCTGCCTCTTCTGCCGTCGTCTGGTTTGTGAGAGTCAGAGCATTGTCGGTGCTGTCACTGTCCCGGGCACTCTTTTATCCTGGCCCCTCTGTCTGCACACTTCGTCACTTCCCTTCTGGAAATCTCCAGCCTTGCAACCCCTGTTACTTGTTTCCACTTTGTCCTCTCCTCCCTCCCTCTCCTTCCCTGCAGGTACCTGCCTGCCTTCTGGCCTGACTCTCTTTTCCGTCCTCATCTCTCCTTCCTGGGCATATACACCCTTGTATGAAACCTTATGATGCTTCCATGCTGTACCACAGACAATTTTGGTTCTTGTGTTGCGTTATGTCGCGTTGCGTTGGGTCGTGTCGCGTTGCGTTGCATTGCGTTCTATTGCGTTGCATTGCGTTGCATTGCGTTGAGTTGGGTTGCATTGTGTCGCATTGCGTTGCGTTGCGTTGCGTTGTGTTGCGTTGCGTTGCGTTGCGCTGCGCTGCGCTGCCCTGCGTTGCATTGCGTTGCGTTGCGTTGTGTTGCGTTGTGTTGCGTTGTGTCGTTGTGTTGCGTTGCAGCACGAGAGCTGTTCCGGCGGGCGCGGCTGTACGTGGCGGGCCATGGCGCGGGCCAGTCCAACGTCATCTTCATGCCGTCCAACTCCACCATGCTGGAGATCCGCCCGCACGTGCGCAAGGTGGCGTGCTACCACTTTCTGGCGGAGTCGTGCGATGTGCACTACAACCTGCTGCTGGGCGGCGGTGAAGAGGAGGGCAAAGACGTGGAGTTCTTTGACGTAGACATGGAGGAGGTGGAGAAGGTGATTCGCAAAATAGCTGCAAACATTTTATGAACTCTTTCCCACACGTCTTGATGTGGCCATAGCCAGTGTGAGAGCAACGGCCGGTTTAGGGTGTGCACATTGACCTGGTGCGTCTTTGCATCCAAGCAGGTCAATTAACTTGACAGCCGGAGGAGATGGAAGTGCTGCCGCTTGCTAATCAGGCGAGGCAAGAAGAAGAGTGTGTAGAAGGACTTGTACCAAGTTGTTGTGGAAGAGGAATTCTCTATCCATCTCATAAGAAAGCCCCGACACTCCTTCAAGATGACGTCTTGAGTACAGGAAACAAGGCAATGAGGGCGTAGAGGGTTACTAAGTAGTGTGTCCACCAGAAATGCAATGAGTAGGATCAGACCCTATTTGTGGCACTGATGGTGTAGGTAATGATGCTTGCTAGCACAAACTGGCTGACATGCAAGTGGCGGGTGCAGTGTGCGCAACCATGGAATGGAGCAAGCGGAGTCCTTAGTTGCGTAGAGAAACTAAACAGAAACGAGTTTGTGAGTAACATGACAGCGAGGTGATACACGCCGATTCACCGGGCCTCCCACACGAGGCAAGTAACATTGGGCCCAGAGGCCACTTAGGGATTCTTTCAGACCGAAAAGTGAACAAGGTTCCGGTGGTTTCTCACACCCGGGGAAAATCCGGTCGTGTGGTCCCGAGTGTTGATGTGTGTGACAGTACCACGTGGTGACCTCTGGCCTCGTTGCACACTTACCTCACTGATGCAGGTGACTGACCGGAGAGAGACGGCTCATCTGACGATCTCACCGTGGTGACCTGGCTGCACGACTACGCACTCATGGATTCACGTGGCCACAAATCACGTCTTGAATCTCACATGCCGCCGGCTCGTGCTTGGTGTTGTTGCCCGCCGAGTCGGGTGCCCACCCACAACTTGTTCTTTCCTGATTTTTGGACAGGCTTGACAGAACTTCTTTCTTGAGGACAGGTGCTTCGATCACCCACAGCTCGAGGGTAGCGAGTTAGAGCTCGCTCGCTGCCTGTCACCTAACACTTCGTACGGCTGTGACTACCCTTTTTGTTCTAGGTTTTTGTGAACTCCCATCAAGCATCTATGGCTCTTTCTTGCCTCCTTCGGCTCTAGCACCCTCCTGCTGCGTTCGCCTAGTCCAACAGGGTGTCCTACTGGTATCAGAGCAGCTTCGCGGGAGTAGCACGGCGGCCTCTTCCGCCGACCACAATCCTGGGCCGAAAACGTCACTCTTGACGTGAGGTGACCCTCTCCACGCGCTTTCTCCCCTGCGCAGCTAAGGGATCAGCTGCGTCGTCCTGTCCAGATTGCCACGCTGCCCGCTTTCCTGCGGCTTCCGCCCGCCGTCGTTCGTGGTGAATAGTACCCGTTGCGGGTAGCAACTTTGGCGCATTCGGCCGATTTCTGTGTTGGCTCCGTCAGTCAACTACGGGTCTGCCAGAGCTGACAGCAACAGCCGTCTGCGCAGCACCTGTAACCCGCCGTGAACCGCATCAGCAACTCAGCCGGCTGCTGCATTCTTCGCAGCAGCTGCAGTCCCATTTTGGTCCGCAGCTGCTGCATGCATTATCCACGGCTGTTGAGCACTTCTGCCAGCAGCCCAGCCAAGAACCAGCACCCGCAGCACAGCTAGCATCAGCTGTCTCACTCTTTCAGTCAACTACTGCGACAGCTCTAGCAGCAGTTACAGCTCTCCACTTCAGTGCAGCAGAGCATGCAGCAGGAGCAGCAGCCGCGGCCGTCGTAGCTGTACCTTTGTAACTGCAACAACATCACCACCTCGGTGGTGCTAACAGCCACACAGGCTCACCGTGAGGCACCGGGCGCGGCGCAATCCCGTGAGCGCTACGAGGACCGTTCTGCGCGCCATCGACACTCCCGCGAGTCCTGCGCAGCCGAGGTCACCGCACCATCATCTGCAAGTGTGGCACAACGTCCGGTAAGCCCCTCGCATCCCTACTCTCTTGGGGGGGTTCAGCGGCAATCCGCCCCTGAGGCGGACGCAGCTGCAGCAAACCTGCACGCGCTACTGCACCAAGACGCTGTTGACCTCTCTCTTACACTCACACGTGCTACCACGGCTGTTATAGACGCTGGCACTGCTTCTGCCGCCACATTTGTTGCCGCAGCTTGCGCGTCTCGTGCCCCTGCCTCCACTTTGGTAGGGCGAGCAACGGAGTCGTATACTGAGGCAGCAGTTATAGCCGGGCCTATTGCTGCAGGAGCTGCAAATTGCTACAGCTGCATCCGCCGTTGCCTCTGCTACAGCTTCTGCCGCAATTGCTGTCTCCTTCGCACCTCCACTGCCACTACCGTCACATCAATTGCTTCTGCACCATCGGCCGCCACCAGCCTCGTCACAGCCACTATCTCCGTCATTGCAGCCATTGCTACCGTGGGGGCTGCTCTTACCACCGGTGTTCTTGCCCTAGTGGTGCCAGTTGCGGCCACCGTGTCTGTCCTCTCTGCTGCTGCAGCTGCTGCTGTTCCTCCACTTTTTGCCCTTCTCCACACCCCCTCACCTCCTACTGGTGCGTGAGGGTTCTTTGTGCACCTACCTCTTCTCTTGGTTCTCTGCCTCTCCCTTCTGTGTGGCGGCTTGTGTGTCTGACCGGGGTCGGGCTGTCCTGCAGCACAGCTGACACGTGCCTAGGGCATTCCCAGCTTTCCCACGCCCACTGGGGTTGAGGAAACTCTGCCAATTTTTTTCTGACAGGATCTCGTTGTCGCCACCATGCCTGGTGACGATGAGTCTGTCATAGCTGACCTGTAGCGTCAGCTAAACCTCGCTTGCGAGGCTCAGCGGAAGGCTGAACATCGCCTTATGTTTGTGAATGATAATCGCACGGCCTTCCCTGATGAGGTCGCTTCCATTGTGCTGAAGCGTCTCCCTGCTGTGTCAGTCCCTTCTGCTGCTGCTACCGCTGGCACCAGTGCTACTGTCGCGCCCACTCCATCCGCTGCTAACAGCACTGCCCCCTCATCTGCCGCAAACATAGCTGTCGCTGCCAACCTTGCTGCTGTCCCTCGTCAGCATGACTTCTTCTCCCAACCTCCAGCCCTGGCAACTGGAATTGCCTTGTCCTCCTGGGAAACACGCTTTAGTGCTTGGGCTTAGGGCAAACATTTGTGAGAGTACTACTTCGCAGCAGTCGCCCCTTTCACCCCTGTTGCCACCGAATCTGCTCGCGTCGTCCGTGCCCTTATTGCTGCTGCACCAAAAACCTTAGTCGACGATGTCGGCACCTACAATGCTGATCCTGCTGTTCAGCGCCTGGCTGATCCGGTTGGTGCTCACACCCTGCTGCGTCGTCGCACTACTGTCATTGGTCAAGCAGCTCAGAGCGTGCTCACCATTCAATTGAACACGCTCCTGATTCTTGCGGATGAAAAAGCTAATGCTTAATGGGCTCGCGGTCTCAAACTCCTTTGCGAGCTTGGCGAGGCTGCCCCAGGGCAACTGACAGTTGTCCTCACCATGGTCAACGGGTTGATTCCCAAACTGTCCGATCTTCTCCACGACGTCAAGGCTAATGAGACGCAGGGCCTTGCCTCTCAGCCAGTGCCTCCCGGGTCCCCGCCTGGTGTGGGTGCACTCTGGGACTTCACAGCTGAGCGTCTTGTTGCCTCGTGGACCAGCCTCCAGAACAAACACTTGCACTGTACAGCAGTGGTCGACGTTGCCGTTGTTACCACTGCCTCCTCTTCTCCCCCTCCTGCCTCTTTAGCCACCACCTCATCTTCATCCTCCACCTCTACAGCCACAGCTCTTGCCTCATAAGGTCGTGGCCGTGGACGCGGTCCTGGCCAGGGCAAGGGGAAGGCCACAGACAAACCCCCATCTCGTGTTCCTAGGGAGGTGGTTTGCTAGAACCGTGGATCATCCGAGCATTCTGCTCGTACGTGCCCCGTGCCCCCTGACGATCTCTGCCTTGCATGCACCATGCGTGCACACTAGGTGCACACTGGCGGCTCCTCCTCTTCCTCCGCCACCAGCTCCAGCTCTAGCTTTAGCACCACGTCCCGGACCACCAGCTCCTCCTCTGCACAGGTCTATTCCACCACTGGTGTTCCGCCTGCTCTGTCAATCCCGTACCCCTGGGGATGGCCGCCGCCCTATGGAGCACTCGTCTACGCGGGCACTCCCTCACCCACCTACGTTGTGCCTCCGTGGTATCCTCCCTCCTCTTGGTCTGCTCCTCCGTCGTTTGCACCTTTGGTTGACGGCGAGCGTCAGTTGGAGCAGTCTCTTCTCCAACGCTTTCACCTTCACGACGAGGGAGGTGAGAGTGTGACTTCGTTTGCCAGAGGTCAGACTGGCAGTGTCTTTCGTGGGAACCCCCCCAGCCATATTCTTGGGTCACCATCTACGTCTGTCCCGTGGGTCGAGCATTCACAGTCTGTCTTTCTTCCTCACTATCTTTCTGTGTGTTCTTTACCTCCTCCCTTCGTTGGCACTGTTGCCACCTGTAGCGTCCTCCCTCACACTCGTGTCTCCAGTGGCTTCTGGGTCCTTGACTCAGGAGCCACCCACCACATGACGTCCGTCCGTTTTGCCTTCGTTTCGTTGGGTCCCGGTGGCTCCGTTCGCTTTGTGCGAACAGGATCCGGCCAGTTGCTCCCCATCCAGGGCGTCGGTGTTGTCCGCTTTGTTGGCCCAACGGTGTGCTATTTCTTCCTGACGTTCTGTATGTGCTATCCTTGGAGCTCAGCCTGCTGTCAGTGCCTTGATGATCAGGGTGTTGGCATTGTCAGTCTGCGTCCCTCTAGTCGCGTCGTCTTGCGCGGTGTCAAGTGTGAAAAGATTTACCGTGTTCCCCTCCTTGCCCCCTCTGCCGCCTCTATTGGGTCCTCTCTCGTCCATGTCGTGCCCTCTCTCTCCCATGACGCTGTTCAGCTCTTGCATCGCCGTCTTGGTCACGTGCACACTGACGCCATCACTAGCATGCTTAAGCTCCCGCCCGCTGTTGGTCTCTCTGTGTCCACCTTTCCTTCTCTCTGTCCCTCTGATTGTCTTGACTGCGTCCAAGACCAAATGCATCGCTCTTTATTTGCTTCGTCTGACTCCCAGTCCTCCCATCCCCTTGACCTTGTCCATGCTGATGTCATGGATCCTCTCCCTCACGAATTCCTTGGGGATGTCGATCGGTTCGTTCTTTGCCTTATTGACGACTTCTCTCATTTTCGTTGGGTCTTCACTCTTCGTCAGAAGAGCAATGTCTGTGCTATCATTGAGTCCTGGCTGGTACAAGCTGAACGCTCGTGTCAGCGCTTGCTACATACTTTTTGCAATGATCGGGGCGGTTTTGTCTTCGGACCCACCGTCCAGCTCCTTGAGTCTAAAGGGGTGTGTCTGGAGACTTCCGCTCCCTACACAACCCAACAAAACGGGGTCTCTGAGCATTGGAATCGGACGCTTGCCAATGGTTTTTTCACCCTCTTGTCCGAGTCTGGCCTTTCCCCTTTGTTCACCTTTGAGGCCATGAGTTACATGACCTGGGTCTGAAACTGTGTCCTCCACGGTCCCCTCCCTCGCACTGTCACTCCGTTTGAACGTTGGTATGGCACTTGTGCCATCCGTCCATCTTGCTCGGGTCTAGGGCTGTGTTGCGTCTGTTTGGCTGCCTAAGGATCTCTGCGATGGGAAACTCTCTCCACGTGGTCACCTCTGCCCCTTCTTGGGTGTCTCTGCCCAGTCCGAGGCGTGGCGCTTCTGGGACTCTGAGCGCCAACGTGTCATTGAGCCCCGTGATGCCTTATTCTTCGAGTCCACCTTTCTCCGTGACCTCCGTCATCCCTCGGCCGCTAACCCCCTTCTGCCGTTCTGCCGGTTGCGGGGGGGAAGTTGTCCCTCCGGCCCCTATTGTATCTCAGGTCCTTGCTACTATGTCTCCCCAGTAGCCTTCACCCTTCGAGCATCCTCCGACGCCCGGCACCTTGTCCACATCGTTCTCAGGGTCCCTGCCGTCTGTGCCGTCGGGTTCATCTGGTGCTCCAACGTCTCCTGTTGTGTCCTCACCTCTCCCTTCGGTGCTCGTGTCCCCTGTACACTTCTCTGTGGCCTCATCAAGTCCACCCACTGTGCTCATTCAGTCTGCCCTTGATCCGCCGTCATCCGGCGATCCTCCCCATCTAACACCTGTCTCGCCATTTATTCATGGTGGACGTCTTTGTGCACTTCCCACGCGCTCCTCAAGTGTCTCTGTTCCCTCCGTCCGTCCTTCTCAGTCCCAACCTACACAGTCACCAGCCTTGCCGACCGGCATGGATGCCTTGGGCTTGGCGACAGGGGTTGTTCACCCTAGCTCAGCTCTCAGCTATACACTGCTCCGAATGGAACATGAGCGTACTCTTGATGCCATGCAACACTTGAGCCATGGTGCAACTGGCGCCATACTGCCATTCTTGGTAGCATCGCTGAGTGCCACGGAACAGTTGTCTCCACACCCACGTTGCCTGATCTGACTACAGTGCGACAGGCACGCACGGCGCCAGACGGACAACAATGGGAGGCTGCCATGCGGGACGAGCTCAGAGCTCTAGACGACCACGTTGTATATGAGCTGGTCGATCTGTCCCCATGTCGTAAGGCCATGGACGCCCGTTGGATCTTTCATCGGAAATACAAACCCAACGGTGCACTTGAAAAGTACAAGACACGTATCACTGCCAAGGGCTTCTCCCGAATTCCTGGGATTGACTTCGACGAGACATTCGCCCCTGTCAGACGATACACTATAGCTCGCGCCCTCCCAAGTCTCGTAGCACACCATGATTGGGAGCTCGAGAAAATGGACGTAAAAATGCCTTCATGGACGATTGGATGAGGAGATATACATGGTGCAGACCCCAGGGTTCTCGGATGGCACTGACAGAGTCTGGAGACTGCGAAAGGCCCTCTATGGTCTCAAGCAGTCGCCAATGTGTTGAAACCAAGAAATCATCTCCATGTTTGAAAAGGGGGGCTACCAACAAAGCACAGTGGATCCTTCCCTCTTTGTCACACATCGGTCTACACTGTTTGCCGCAATCCTCGTCTACATCGATGACCTGCTGATCGCCTCCCCGGGTCGAGAGGTAGTGTCATCCGTGAAGATGTTGCAGTCTACGTACAAGATGAAAGACTTGGGTCCACCACGTGTCTTTCTCAGCATGGAGCTTAAGCGTGATGTTGCCCGTCGCGTCCTTCACGTTCACCAGGTGGCGTACGCCAGGAGCCTGGGGGAGCACTTTGTCACCTTGCTTGAGGCCACGCCCACGGCATCAACACCGATGAAGCCTGCTAGGTGGAGGGTGCTGAAAACCATGGATGTATCAAAGCTGGTGGATGTCACGGCCTATCTGCGAGTCATAGGATCCCTGATGTACCTGGCTACCACCACCAGAGCAACGGTCGCCTTTGGTGTGAACTTCCTTGTACAGTTCTTCCAGTGCCCGAGAGCTCGCCATATGCAGGCAGTGTTGCGCGTCTTCAGGTATGCACTTTCCACTGCGCGAGTGGGCCTCTGCTACCGGTCACAATCGTCGGTGGTCGTCGATGGCTGCACTGACAGTGACTGGGCGCATGATGCAGATGCTAGTAGTCGTACTGGCTATGTCTTTTTTGTCGGTGGGACATCTATCTTGTGGTAAAGTGGCGAGTAGGGTTGTGTCCCACGCAAATCCAGTGAGGCTGAATATTTTGCGCTCGGTGCAGACACCTGTGAGAGTGTTTGGTTGTGTCGCTTGTTGCAGCAGCTGCGTGTTCCCATCTGCTGCATCACTTTACGCTGCGACAATCAAAGCACGAAAGCTATTGCTGAGCATGATAGAATGCATCACACTCGCACGAAGCATCAATGTGGAACACCATTTTGTGCGTGAGTGTGTGGCTGCAGGCGACTTCCAGATTATCTGGGTTGACACCCGACAGCAGCGAGCTGATTTTCTCACAAAGGCATTAAGCAGTAATTTTTTCAAGATTGCAGTTCACTCCGTTGGGTTGTTGTGTCCCCGTGACGTTCCTGATTGATGTGTCATGACAATGCTTGTGTACAGTTCAGTCTCGTGTCACGTCTCGTGACGTCGGTGTAGTCACTATGAGTGTCCGAGTTTGTGTCGGCTGTGGATCATGGGGGAGTGTTGATGTGTGTGACAGTATCACGTGGTGACGTCTGGCCTCGTTGCACACTCACCTCACTGATCCAGGTGACTGACCGGAGAGAGACGGTCCACCGTGGTGACCTGGGTGACTATCTCACCACGGTGACCTGGCTGCACGACTACGCACTCCTGGATTCACCTTGCCACAAAGCACGTCTTGAATCTCACATGCCGCCAGCTCATGCTTGGTGTTGTTTCCCGCCGAGTCGGGTGCCCACCCACAGCTTGTTCTTTCCTGATTTCTTGACAGGCTTGACAGAACTTATTTCGTGAGGACAGGTGGTTCGATCACCTACAGCTTGAGGGTAGCGAGTTAGAGCGAGCTCGCTGCTCGCTCGCTTGCTGCTTGCTTGCTCGCTGCTCGCTCGCTCGCTTCTCTTCACCTAACACTTTGTACGGCTGTGACTGCCCTTTTGTTTCTAGGTTTTTGTGAACTCCCGTCGAGCACCTATGGCTCTTTCTTGCCTCCTTTGGCTCTAGCACCCTCCTGCTGCATTCGTCTAGTCCAGCAGGGTGTCCTACACCGAGGGATCAGCAACCCAGCATCACCCGTTTGTAGGACGAATGAATAAATAAAAACCACTTCGACCATGAGCGTATGTGGATGTATGCTCTTCTGCACTACGTGTGCTCCATGTCATGCTACAGAAACACCAAGCATATTAAACTGATCACTACAGTCAAGCTCTCAACAAATTTAGAATGAGTGTTGTGTGTTGGTTATGGATGTAAGACACTCAAGTGACCTCTTGATTCTACTCACACACACATTACAACTGCATGTGATTGACCTCGATAAAAGCTCTCGGGTGCAACACTGTGGCGCATCTCTGGTGGCTCCACAACTAAATCTACAAGTGGTGGTCACGACATCAACACCAGATTTATGGAGAGCTTGCCCGTAATGATGAAAGATTACATGCTTTACACTTTTACATCTTCGCATGGGGCACACATTTCACAAGGATGCATGCATGCACATTCGCTTGTGGTCGATGTGGTTTGAGTGTCTTTCTCATGCATGCATTAAATGAGTGATCCCAGGTTGCTGATCCCTCAAGACCACATATCCGGTTTCTACTAGTGTGTATGAAACCACCTGGGGCTCGTTTGCTCCAGGATTAGGTTCGATACCTGGGTGGCGTCTGGGCCCCACTTTGATAGCCTCGCGTGGGAGGCCCGGTAAACTAGTGCATATCACCTCGCTCCCTTGTGACTGACTTTACTTGTTGCTTTGAGTGCATTCCACGTGAAACCAAGCTTGCCCCGATCCATTGTGTCATATTGTCTCTTGTGCTTTGCTAGCTTGCTTGCTCATCCTAGCAATCATTGCTACCTACTGGTATCAGAGCAGGAAGGGACAAGCCTTCCGCTCACTAGATCCTGAACCTACTCCTGTCGAGTTACCTCCACGTGACGCCTGTGGTGGAACTCTTGCCACTGTTCTGTTCAAGCACCTCGTACTCGCGCCGTTTCTGGCGGTGCTCAAGTCACTAGGCCCCGCTGCCATCAGCGACGCCTCCATACACCACTGTTGAAGTACCCCGTGGCGACCATTTCTGTGTCTCTACACCAACGGCAGTAGTTGCATTGGACCATCGAAGCTGCCGTGGCTATGGCTCTCTCTCTTGTCCACGGAGCCACACCGCCTGTCTGACGATGACTCCTCCACACACAGCTGCAGCAGCTTTTTGCTGCTGATGCTCTCATCTTGAGGCCAGCTGCTACAGCCGCATTGGACAACCGCGATTGACATAGTTCTGGCCTTCTTGCCAGCAGCTGCAGCAGCAGGAGCATCCATGGCATCTATTGCGGCCTGCCACTATCGGCAGCAGCAGCCGCATTGGACCACCTCTGCTGCCACATCTGCGGCCCTCTCGCCAGCAGCTGTAGAAGTAGTAGCAGCCGTGGTACCTATTGCGGCCTGCCACTACCGGCAGCAGCAGCCACACTGGTTCACCACTGCTGCCCCGGTTACGTTCTACTCGGCATCAGCTATGGTAGCAATAGCAGTTGCATTGAACCACCGTAGCTGCCATGATCGCGGCATTCTAGCCAGTAGCTGCAACTGCAGTAGCAGCAGCGACATCTATTGCGGCCTGCCCCTAACTCCCAACCCCGCCGACTCACACGGTCTGACTGCACTCGGTGCAGTCTCCCTTGGAAGAACTGGCAGCAGCAAGTGCCGCCATCTCTGCGGTCCAGCCAAATCCTTGGGCTGCCACTCTCAAGAACACCTCCTAGTCCATTCGGCAATGACCACTGGTGCAGCAGCCTCTGTAGCAGCAGCAACAGTTCACACAGCATCTGCAACCTCCATGTCGAGAAGCTGCCTTGCAAGACAGCTGGAAAATCAGCGCACTGGTGTCTCCACCGGAGACTGAACACCCTTGTTCAGTCTCCGGTGGTGCACCTTGCATTTTTCCATTTTGAACCTCAACTATGTGCGTGAGCGCGACCGCATTGACAACACGATTGCGTACTACAAGGAGAGGACGGAGCATGAGGTGTGTGCACCTTGCGCAGTCCCAAGTATCATCCCGACAAGGACTACGACCCTATGTCCGACTACAAGCGGGAGGTAGCCGCTAAGTACGCGGCCTACTGCCAGTCTGCCTCTGACGACTCACCGACGGTGCAAGATGTGCCTGCCACAGGGCCGCCACGGGATCCTCGGCCTCTCTAATCATCGGTTAGCCTACCTGTTGCCCATAGGACTCTCCAGTAGCTTTAGCTTGCTGCCCCTCGTAGAGCAACACCAGCAGCAGCAGCAGCAGTTCCAAAGGCCCGTGCTTCATGCCGTACTGCTTCTCCAACTGCATCTACCGCAGAGTTAGCATCATTGACGCTGTCTGACATCCTGTCTGCCCAGCAGACTACACTTGTTTCCAGTGCTGCTATTGCCTCCACAACTGCTACCACTGCATGAGTTGCATGTGCACCTGCCAGCACCGCTGCTGGTAGGGCCCTTGAGACGTATACCACAGCTGTAGTTGACCAGGGTCCCCTGGCTGCAGCTGCTTTCAACCTCGTCACCCAAGTTACAACTGCAGTAAACGCAGTGGCGTCAGCGGCAATTGCGGCTCCAACTGCACTCTCGAGTGCAGTGACCTCCATCCACGCCTCCATGACACAGGCCTTTTCCCCTACATCATTATCAGCGACTCATCACATTCAGGTGCTTGTCTCAACAGCTACGGCCATCTCCACTCTTACGGCAGCCGCAATGACCGGCTCTTAATGGCCTCAATGGCCTCAACTGCCGTTGGCTGCGGCCATGGCCTGACAATGGCCGTTGAGGCCATTGTCAACGGCCTCATTCCTGAGTTGTCCTTAATCTTTCAGAAGGTGAGAGCCTCCGAGCTGGAGCGCCTCGCGGCTGTTTCTGTTCCTACGGATGTCCCACCAGGCATTGGCGCCTTGTGGGAGTTCACCTCACAACGTCTCACAGGCTGGTGAAGCTCGCTGAAAAACAAGTGTATCCATTACGCAGCAATTGAAACAACGACCACTGCACTCCCTTCCTCATCCGCCTCCACCTCTGCCTTGTCGTTCACCACATGCACCACGACGGCTACTTCTCAGGGGGGTGGAGGGGGGTGGGGGTCGTGGCAGGGGCAAAGGCAAAGGTGGTTCCTGAGGCGGTAGTGGACAGGGCGGGCGTGGTAAAGGCCATGAATCCGATAGCTCCACCCCCTCTTCCTCCTCTCAAGCACTGTCATGTGTTGAAAGTGTGGCGCCACTAGCCACGTTGCCTCCAAGTTCCCTGCACAACCTGAGAATACCCGCCTTGTGTCGGCCATGCATGCGCACTGTGTTGGATCTGGAGGAGAGAGGGAACCTTGGAGTAGCAAACATGTTGGACTGAAAGGGCATCAGTTTTTCTGAAGAATGGTTGTTGAATCACTCAAAATGATGGAGTACATATAGAGCTAGAGCTTGGGCAAGTCAGCCCTCTCACAAGCCACACCACTTAGCCATGGAGGCTAAGGCTCACACACTAGAGTCCATATTCTCACACAAGGGAGGAAATCAGCCTAGCAATCAGGCTGACCACTCATACACGACCTAGAGAGCTAGAAAATGCTCTCATGACACACTCCTAGTGGTCACATAACCCACAATCCCATGGAGAATCGCCATGTGTCCATGGCTAGCACACAAGGATCTCACCTCACCTAAAAAGTAAGGAGAGGTACCTTTTTCCTAGTCAGCACACTATGACAAGGCAATCCAAGAATCTAGGACCTTTTGGATATTTCTCCCATCAGGTCTTGACCCTGGACCTCTTGCCCTTTCTCTTTTCTCAGGCTAAGGCATGGAGCCATCGCCCATGGTCACACAGACACCGGCGGTCCATGACCCCGGAAACTTTGAAAATTCATATCTCTCAATCTGACCATTGGATCGGCCTGAAACTTGGACCGTAGACATTTTTCCACCTGATCTTTTCAGTAGTGAAGTCCAATTGAGGATCGGAGCAGGCATCTGGTAGTTTCCTGAAACTTGCTCTTGTGGACCTGAAACTGAGCCGGATGGCTCCTTTCCCAACATTCTCCCACTTTGCCGCAGTCAGAGTGGGCTGAGTCCACATGCCTTCATGCAGAACTGCTACTTCTCACCGGTCACTGGCTTGGTGCAGAAATCAGCGACCTGCTTGATGGTTGGAGTAAACTCCAGCTTGATAGCACCCTCCTGCACCATGTGCCTGATGAAGTGATATGCGATGTCAATGTGCTTGGTACGTGCATGGTGCTCAGGATTCTTGGCGAGTGCGATTGCGCTCTGGTTGTCAACGCGTACAGGAACTGGAACTGGTNCCAACAATCTCCCACTTTGCCGCAGTCAGAGTGGGCTGAGTCCACATGCCTTCATGCAGAACTGCTACTTCTCACCGGTCACTGGCTTGGTGCAGAAATCAGCGACCTGCTTGATGGTTGGAGTAAACTCCAGCTTGATAGCACCCTCCTGCACCATGTGCCTGATGAAGTGATATGCGATGTCAATGTGCTTGGTACGTGCATGGTGCTCAGGATTCTTGGCGAGTGCGATTGCGCTCTGGTTGTCAACGCGTACAGGAACTGGAACTGGTGCACTCCCACTCATCTCTGCCATTAGACGCTAAAGCCAAACTGCTTCCTTGGCTCCAAAGCTGTGAGAGACGTACTCAGCTTCCGTGCTTGAGGTGGCCACGACCACCTACTTTTTGCTGCACCAGCTGATGGCCCCACCATTCATGAGGAACACATGTCCAGAGATGGACTTGCGGTCCTCAAGGTTTGAAGCCCAATCTGTGCCTACATAGCTGATGATGTTGTTGTCATTGCCGTAGTACGTGATGCCGATGTTGATGGTTCCAGCAAGGTAGCGGAAGATCCGCTTCACTACCTTCTGGTGCTCAGGTCCGCGATTAGCCATGTGCTGGCTCACAACGCTCACAACCTGCGCGAGGTCCGGCCTGGTTGCCACCATCAGGTACATGAGACTGCTGATGACGCTGTGGTACTTCTGCCGCTCAGCTGCATCCGCTTCTCCATTGAAGCTCACGAGGTATTGCCGCATCTCCAGCGGCGTGTCGATGGGTTTAGCCTCTGCCATAGTGAACCGCTGTAAGACATCCTTGATGTAGCAACTCTGCTGCAGCGAGAGAGAGCGTGATTTGCGGTCACACGTGATCTGGATACCGAGGAAGTATGACGCCGCCCCGAGATCAGACATCTGGAAGCGCTCGTGCATGGCCTCCTTGAACTCCTATAGTGCAGACATGCTATTGGAAAGGAGGAGCATGTCATCCACATAGACAATGATGATGAGGATCTCATGCTCATGCTGCCAGTGGTATACGCTGTAGTTACACTCGCTGCGCTCAAGCCCCATGCACTTCAGCGCCGCATCCAACTTCCGGTTCCAAGCACGCGACGCTTGCTTGAGGCCGTACAACAACTTTTGCAGCTTGCAAACCAGGTGCTCCTGGCCATCCATGACGAACCCCTCCGGCTGCTCCATGTAGATCTCCTCCTCCAAGTCACCATTCAAGGATGCCGTCTTGACATCCATGAGGTGAATCTCAAAGTCCTCAGCTACTGCATAAGAAAGGAGCGTGCGCATAGAGGCAAACTTTGCAACAGTAGAAACAAATTCCGTGTAGTCGATGCCTTCCTGCTGAGAGTAGCCCTTAGCGACCAGCCTTGCCTTGTACTTTTCCAGGTTGCCATCTGCTCCCCGCTTCTTCTTGAACACCCACTTGCACTTGATCACTTTACGTCCAGGTAGACGTTCAGTCAGCTCCCATGTACTGTTGTCGAGTTGCGACTGTATCTCTTGCTGCACGGCTTGCGCCCAATCTGCTGCATCTAGTACAGCCATGGCCTCCTTATAGGACGATGGCTCATCTGAATCTTCTACAACTGCGACGTTCATTTGTTCTGGTTTGTGCAGCATCCAGAAATAGCCGCGCTCACCAGGCTTGTAGTGCACCCTAAGAGGGTACCTGCGACCTGGTGCTGGAGCATTAGTGGGCGGTTGGCGCGGTGCTGCTGGCACAACTGCTGCTGCTGGTGGTGCTGCATCTCCCTCCTTTGCTTCTGCCGATGAGGTTGCTATATCTGCTGCATCTGAAATGGGAGATTAGGGTGATTCTCCCACTGTCACAGTAGAGGAAGGATCAGGAGAGACTGGGTCAAGAAGGATATCTGCTCCCATTGCCTCGTCAGCTGCTGGTTCTGCTGCCTCTTCGTAGATGTTGTTGGTGCCGATGACGTTACTCTCGTTGAAGATGACATCCCTGGAGATGATGACGTGGACTGTATCCCTCTCGTAGAGGCGATAGGCATTGCTTGCCATGTCATAGCCTATCATCAGCATCTGTGCGCTCTTCGTGTCCCACTTCTGTCGCTTCTCCTTCGGCATGTGCATGTGTGCCAAGCTGCCAAACGCGCGAAGATGACCCACGCTTGGCTTCTTGCTGAACCACGCCTCGTACGGTGTCATCTCCTCCAGCGCCTTAGTTGGACTGCGGTTCTTCATGTACACCATAGTGCTCACTGCTTCGGCCCAAAAGTCGTATGTGAGCCGAGCCGCGTGTAGCATGGAGCGCGTCGACTCAACGATGGTGCGGTTGGCGCGTTCTGCTATACCGTTCTACTGCGGCGAGTATGCGTGGTACACTGTGCCTTGATGCTAGCTGCTGCGAGGTAGTCCTGGAACTCCTTGCTCAGGTACTCTCCACCGCGATCGCTGCGCAACGCCTTGATCTTCTTGCCAGTCTGGTTCTCCACCATTGCCTTGAACTCCTTGAACCTGTCACAGCACTGGTCCTTGGAGGAAAGGAAGTACACAACAGTGTAACGGCTGAAATCATCAATGAAGGTGAGAAAATACCTAGAGCCTCCAAAGCTCTGGGTCTGCATCGGGCCACACAAGTCTGTGTGGACCAGCTCCAGCACCTCCTTTGCACGCTCCCCTACTCCGGAGAATGCCTCGCTATGCTGCTTCCCCTCCAAACAACCGATGTAGAACTGTTGCTCAAAGTTAGAGATGGTGGGTAAGTCACGCACCATCTTCTTTGTTTGAAGTTGCTTCAAGGCGCGCATGCCGATGTGGCCGTAGCGCGCATGCCAGATTTCACCATCTGTGGCCTGCACCACTGCTGCAAGACTCTGCTCACGCGGAACCTTGGTCGCCCCCAACAGGCTGTTATGGGAGCCGCCGGTCGAGGCGGTGATTACGTCATCATGCTGAAGACAGAAGCATGCTTTGATACTCCCATTGTATTATACGTGAAAAACCGTACGAAATCGACCCAAGAACCGGGTCATTCGGTGCACGGACGAGAAAGATACGGCCGTGCAAAGGTGGGAGGCGCACCTCCAGAAAACAGGAGACGTACCGGTTCGACCCCGAGCACGGCGGAGCGACTTTCTCGCCCACTGCAGCCAAAGCGCCCCTGGATGGATGCTTAGCAAATGAGGCAAGGTTCATTGGGGTCCATGGGCGCTTCGGGATGGCGGCTGGAGCTGCATTCGCAAGCAAGGGCGCTTCGGGCGGCCGTGACCACCGCTGGCGGTGCTGCCAGCGGCCGTCACGCGTGGAGCACTCAAGCGGCCATAACTTAGCCGTTTCTTCACGGATTGAGGCGTTCTTTGGTGCGTTGGAAAGCTCGTGACGCTTACTACATGATGCATGTGTTATTTGCATGATTGTGCCTCGATAGAGGGCTTCAAGGCGCTGAGTAGATTTCGGCTGGCTCATAGGGGCTGGTACATAAGGAAGCCTAGGGGTGTTCTAGGCATGCCAATCTTACCCAGAGACTCTGTACATTGTCTTGTACTAATCTATCAATTCTAAAGGATTCATTTCTTGCCCAACTATCCTTGTTCTCCAAGCATCACCTTGCACACGTCCATTCAATCCTATAAGTCTTCCGCAGCGCACCTTGGTGCAAACGCCGCCGGGAGAGTCGCACGGCGGGAACCTCGGTCACTAGCAGCGGTCTTGCTGCTAGGAGAGGGTCGTGCGACATCTCAAGGGTTGGCCCAAACACCAAGTGGTCGAGGATGGGAGGTTTATCCCAAGGGCTCGGCGTGTGACCGTCACGCCGGGCGCCCCTCGGTTCACATTTGGTATCAGAGCGCGTAGACGTTCGCTCGGTTTTGCACGGTCCCAAGGGAGGCAGCAGATCTGCCACAACTGCGTTTGGCCAGAATTTTTTGGTCACAACCGGAAGCATGGCAGCCGCGGCATACGACCAGGCCTACCTCATGGAGGAGATCCGGCGTGCTCTTGACGAGTTGCGTCAAGAGAACCAGCAGCTACGTGCGGAGGTTGAGGCGAGGTATGTCGGCCAAGGGAGCAGTGCGTTTGGGGGTGTCGCATTGGCATCCGCACCTGCCTTTCGGCGGCCCAAGCCGAAGGAGCCGGAGTTCTACACCGGCAAGGGCAGTGCGCGTGAGTGGCTCTTCACGGTGAACTCGTACTTCACGGCGTTGGGCGTTCCCGTGGGAGAAGATGCCACGAGGCTGGAGTATGCACCTACGCTACTCCGGGGAATGGCGCTGCAGTGGTGGTCGGCATTGTACCGGCGGAACGCCGCTGGGTTGCCGGATGGGCTAGGGGCCGGGCCACGGCTTCAGCCGTTGCTGAGTCTACCGCTGGGGCGGGAAGTGCAGCTCGGTGCGCGGGCGTTGACAGAGAAGCCAGAGACGTGGGAGCAGTTCGAGACGATGCTCCAGGCGCATTTTGACCTCCTCAACGGCAGCCGGGTCGCACGTGACAAGATCAAGCACGTCAAGTAAGGCGGATCGGTCCAGGACTACACTACACGCTTCATGGCCTTGGCGGCGCAGATTGACGACCTCTCGGACGCGGAGGCGTATGACCGCTACCATGACGGCATGAAGCCGCTCGTCCAACGCAAACTCGCGGTGCTCGGGTTGCGGACCTTTGCAGAGTTGGTCTCGGCGGCGGAGCGCATCGACGCGGTAAGCTACAATGCACGCCGGACCAGCTATGCAACACAACCACGGGTGGAGCAGCCGGGTCAGGCTGTGCCCATGGAGGTGGACGCAATCCAAGCCGGGCAGCGGGGCGCGGGCGGACAGCAAGGACCGAGAGGCAAGTGCTGGGCTTGTGGTGAGGAGGGTCATCGCAAGCGGGATTGCCCCAAGCGCAAGGCACAGCAGGGAAACGGGCAGCAGCAGTGAGGAGGGGACGACCTACTGCTGCAAGTCTTTCGTCCGCAAGGGACAGCACCAGCCCTGAAAGGCTTTTGCCGATTAAGGAGCTGCCTCAAGTGTTGTTGCGGAATGAAGGTGAGACCCGGCAGTTTCCAGGGATCATCCTGGAGCTGGTTCTTGAGATTCCGGAGGGGAGTTTCAAGGGTCGGAGGAAGCTACGTGGACTGCTAGACGGCGGCGCAAGCCATAGCTTCTTCAACGACAGGTTGGCGACGAGGTTGGAGCTTGCACGGCAGCCGGGGACGTCGGCCAAGGCGCGGCAGGTGTCCGGAGTGGTGGAGTGCGGCAGGCCTCTCGTCAAGCACAAAGTCCGTATGGGTGAGTTGGTGTGTGACATGGAGTTCCACACTTTCCCTATGGATGATTACGAATGTTTGATCGGCCAGGATTGGTTGCACGCCTGGAATCTGGAGGTGGATTGGAGGTGCAACCGGGTGGTCGTGAAGGCGGACGGGAAAGGTATCACTTTGCCTTTGTGGCGGAGTGAGGGGAAGGAGTCGGAAGTTGCGGAAGCGTGGAAGAAGTTGCGCGTCATCAACGTGCAGCAGCTCAAGCGGTACAAGCGCAAGGGTGGCCAGGTTTACTTGGCATGGGTGCGTCCACAACGAGCAGCGGAGCAGCAGATTGCAGCGGTCGAAGCAGCGGAGGGGCAGCCGAGGGAAGGTGCAGGAGCTCCAGAGTTACCTCCCGGTGTTGGGGAGGTGCTCAAGGAGTTCGGGGATGTTTTTCCGGAGGAGTTACCGAAGGGGCTGCCACGACAACGCGACATTGACCACAAAATCAAGGTGGTGCCAGGGTCGTCACCAACGGTGCGCTCTTACAACCGCATGAGCGACGCGGAGCTTGCGGAGCTCAAGAAGCAGTTGGGGGAGTTGGTGGACCAGGGCTTCATTCGGCCGTCCGTGTCTCCATACGCGGCGTCGGTGCTGTTTGTCAAGAAGAAATCAGGAGAGCTACGGATGTGCGTGGACTACCGGCCGCTCAACAACATCAAGGTGAAGAATCGCTACCCATTGCCACGGGCCGAGGAGTTGTTCGACCAGCTTCGAGGCGCGCGTGTCTTCAACAAACTGGACCTGAGGTCGGGGTATCACCAAATCCGCATTGCGGAGGAGGATGTGGAAAAAACCGCGTTTCGGACGCGCTATGGACACTTTGAGTATCTCGTGATGCCTTTTGGGCTAACGAATGCTCCTGTTACGTTCATGGCGTTGATGAACCGGGTGTTCCACCCCTACTTGGACCAGTTCGTGGTCGTCTTCCTCGACGACATCCTTGTCTACTCGCGGACGATGGAGGAGCACCAAGAGCACCTACGGATGGTGATGGAAGTGCTGAGAAAGGAGCAACTGTTTGCCAAGCTCAGCAAGTGTGAATTCGCCAAGCAGGAGGTGGAGTTCCTCGGGTACATTGTCAGCGGGAGGGGAATCCGCATGGACCCAAAAAAGGTGGAAGCAGTGAAGGAGTGGCCAGAGCCGGCGTGCGTGTGGGACATCCAGGTTTTTCTGGGTTTCACGAACTACTACCGGGGGTTTATCCGGGGGCACGCGGCAATGGGAGCACCCTTGACAGACTTGCTCAAGAAGGGACACCAATGGGAGTGGGGTGCGAAGGAGGGGCAAGCCTTCGGAGCAATGAAGGCTGCCATGTGTCAAGCCCCAGTGTTGGTGCATCCAGACACGAGCAAGGAGTACGTGTTGGCGACGGACGCAAGCGACTATGCGATCGACGGGGTGCTGATGCAGGACCAAGGGAAGGGGTTGCAGCCTATTGCGTACTACTCCAAGAAGCTGAAAGGGGCTGAGCTAAACTACCCAATCCACGAGAAGGAGATGCTCACGGTGGTCCAGGCCTTCAAGCAATGGAGGTGCTACCTTGAGGCGCGGCGGTGTGTGGTGCACACGGACCACTACGTGCTCAAGTACCTCAAGTCGCAGCCGAACCTGAGTCGTCGTCAAGCACGGTGGATGTAGCTACTGGAGGGTAGTTTCGACTACGAGATCCAGTACAAACCAGGGAGGATCAATCCAGCGGACCCGCTTTCGCGTCGCCCGGACTTGGGCGTGCATGCGATCACGGTGCTGGCGGGATCTCCAATCATCCGCAATCTGTTTGCACACAGATATGCGGAGGACGATGACTTTGCCGGAAGTACGGTGAAGGGGTGCAAGTGGCACGGCTAGTATTTGCGGCGGGAGAAGGGGAACCAGATTTTGGTGCCGCGGAGTGCGTCTTTGCGACAGGCGTTGCTGGAGGAGGCGCACGACTCGCACTATAGTGGTCATTTTGGCCACGACAAGACCTTCAAGACGCTTGCGCGCCAATATTGGTGGGCGACGATGGGAGCAGATTGCAAGGAGTACGTGAGCAGCTGTAACACGTGCCAACGAATCAAGTCACGGAGGGCATGGGCGCCAGGGGAGCTGCAGCCGCTACCGGTTCCGGAACGTCCATGGATGGACATCTCACTTGATTTTGTGGGGGGTCTTCCACGGAATGCGACGGGCAACACCATGGTGCTGGTGGTGGTGGACCGGTTCAGAAAAATGGCACACTTTATTCCATGTACGCAGAAGGTCACGGCAGCAGAGACGGCTCAACTCCTCTTGCAACACGTCATCAAACTGCACGGAGTGCCGAAGTGCATGGTCTCGGACCGCGACCCGCGCTTCACCTCCCGGTTTTGGGAGGAACTCTTCAAGAAGCTGGGCACCCGTGTGGCTCTTTCATCGGCCTACCATCCCCAAACGGATGGCCAAACTGAGCGCACCAATCAGACCATGGAGCAGCTACTGCGGGGGATCTTGGAGCCGGATGGCGAGGGATGGGAATGCAAGCTCCCGGTGGCTGAGTTTGCCTACAACTCAGCAGTGCATGCCTCTACGGGGCGGTCTCCCTTTGAGGTAGTGTATGGGGTGCAGCCCGCATGTCCCTCAGACATGGTAACGGGGTCGGACCTACCCGCGGTGCAGTAGTTTACAAGTGACTTCACAGAGGTGTGGCGCGGTGTACGCGAGGCGCTACACAAGGCAGAGCAGCAGATGAAGCGGCAAGCGGAAAAGCACCGGACAGCCGAGGAGTTTTCGGTGGGACAACATGTGCTGCTGAGCTCGCGCAACCTGCAGCTGGCGGGGGTGGGCAGCGACAAGCTCAAGCCAAGGTGGGTGGGCCCTTTTCCGGTCAAGGAGAAGCGGTCCGCGGTGAGCTACGAGTTGGAGCTGCCAGACCACTATGGGATCCATCCCGTGTTCCACGCTTCTCTTCTCAAGGCCTACAAGGAGCCGGATGCGCAGTTCGCGGCGCGCGGACAGGCCCCTCCCCCATCGATCTTGGTGGAGGGGGAAGAGGAGTATGTGGTGGATAAGATTCTCGGGCACCGTCGACGCGGTAACGGGTGGCAGTACCTGGTGCAATGGCTTGGCTATGGGCCGGAGCACAACTGCTGGGTCCCCGAAGCCGATTTCCATAGGGGCGGTGCTGTCAACACGGTCCTCCGAGCGTACCAGGAGCGCACCGGGACGGTACGCCCTCGGAGGGGGGGGTGATGTTATGGGAGCCGCCGGTCGAGGCGGTGATTACGTCATCATGCTGAAGTCAGATGCATGCTTTGATGCTCCCATTGTATTCTACGTGAAAAACCGTACGAAATCGACCCAAGAACCGGGTCATTTGGTGCAGGGACGAGAAAGATACGGCCGTGCAAAGGTGGGAGGCGCACCTCCAGAAAACAGGAGACGTACCGGTTCGACCCCGAGCACGGCGGAGCGACTTTCTCGCCCACTGCAGCCGAAGCGCCCCTGGATGGACGCTTAGCCAATGAGGCAAGGTTTATTGGGGTCCATGGGCGCTTCGGGATGGCGGCTGGAGCTGCATTCGCAAGCAAGGGCGCTTCGGGCGGCCGTGACC